>VXBJ01002555.1:1719307-1755967 GCA_013400055.1 Nycticryphes semicollaris | reverse complement strand
TTTTTTTTGGGGGGGGGGTGCAAGGCACTGAGCTTTTTTAGAAGCTCTATAAAATTGCTGAAATTACCTGTAGAGCCAGATGTATCTATGTGATATAATAAATCTTCTATCTTAAATTTCCTTCAAAATAAATATTAGTTTATGGCATTTGAAAATTCAGTTTCAAAAAATGACTTCACTGAATAAAGTATGTTCTCTAAAAAGCTTTTTAGAGCGACATTGTCTAATGTGTTAACACTTCTTTAGAAGTATATAGCAAAACTTGATTAGATTTTTATGTTCTCCTGTGAGCAAGTCACTAAACTTAAGTAGTAAATAGTGAAATAAGAAAAGATACTATTGTCTTCTGCATGTGAATTATTAGAGGGAGATTGTTGTTGAACATTCACAACTAGTTTTAAATTGTGTATGCACCTTAATAACTTTTTTGTTATTAAGTATTGTAAGAAAAGGGAGGAAGGTATTATTTCAGTGCATGATTATTATTCTAAGGATATTCTAAGGAATTCTATTTTTAATCTCTGTTTTTTTCTGTCTTAAGTAGTGATGGCCACTCCTTCAATTTCTTGAGCTTTTTATTAATATGATAGTCCCAGTTTTATTGTATGTTCAACCTGATGACTTGGAAGTACTTGTGGACTTTTTAAATACTACAATCCATTATTTATTAGTGGGTGTATGGACAAGGGGTTTTTTCCTCTTATGAGTCTAAGATGAGCTAATGATAATTTTTTAATGTCTTGAATGAATGCCTTGTTTTTTTTTCAATTGTACAACAAAGCTGTGTTTGTAAATACAACATTCTAAAACATAAAGGACATACTTTTTTGGTGAAGATGTTAACTGAATACCAAGAATGATCAGAAAGAGCAGCTTTTGTTATATTTAATAATATATCACTGTCTTTGGAGGATAATCAGGCTAAAATGTACCAAATCAATCTTTAGGACTTTGTTAGATTCTTCTTGTACGTTGGGGGTGTGATTTGTTTTGTGGGGTTTTTTTGTTTGTTTGGTGGTGGTTGTTAAGAAAGAGCTGAAATTGCTTTGAATTAAATAAACTTCATGTTCTTACTGATGCAATGCAGAAAAATCTTGCTTGATCATATCAAAATAATTGCTGCTGGTGTTTTAAACAAGTACTTGGGATGGGGGGTAGAAGAGGAAGAGACTTGATCAAAAGGTTTACTTTCCCAGCCCTGTTAGTAGGGTAATGTTCTCTAGGAATGCTAGTAAAACCTTAGTATAAAGCTAAGTAAGGTTTGGCTTGGACAGGGAAGTTGTACAATTCCATATTAGTGCTATGGAAAGCTTCAAGAACTGTTCATGCTATTGAATTCTTTGAAAAAGAAGGTTAAAAATGTACATATTTCTGGAATTACACACAATTTCTTTTTACTGGTAGGTGGAAAATAAGTAGATGTTTTTCAAATAGAGCTGATACTTTTGAAGTAATATTTTCCTTTCCTGAAGTAAATCTTGCTTATTGCAGTGGACCTGATTTCTTGCTCCTGAAGTCCTACAAAGATTGCCTATATTGTTTCTTGTAAGCATGTAAGATATTTATGCTTTTCAAGTCTTTTGTCCATGGAACTGCAGAATGTTTTTTTCTGTAACAGTTGTAGCAGCAGGAATGGTGGTATCTCTGTGTCTTTATCAGGTTGTTAGTTATGTGGAGTTCCAGTAGTAAGTTGAATCACTTGCTTTTGCTGTTCTCCTTTCACTTACGTGAAAAAAATGCAGGAAACATTTTGTTTGTGCTTTGCTTCTGAAAGAGCTCTTTGCTGCTGCTGAAGGTGAAGCAGCAGCAACATGGAGAAGCTCAAGTTGGAGTTTTATATAGAAGTGTATCCTAAGTTACATCTTGTGTATTTTTTGTGGTGGATTTTTCCCTTTCTTATATAAAAAAGATGAATAGGCAGAACTGCTAGAAAAAACATACCTAGTAAAACAAAGTCCAAATTTGGTCATTTCTAGTTGTGTGCATTTTGTGGGTAAAATACCAATGAATATCAGATCATGACTCTGCATGTTCTGTGTGTTATATGGAATTGAGGTTAAACCGGAGTTTACCCTAAATTCAGTATAAAACAGAACTTAGTATCATTACCTGGTGTTTGTATTTATTCTGTTTAGAGCATGATCAAAATATATTGCTAATTTTAGTATATGTATCATTGTCTTTGGGGAGGGAATTTATTTATAGTCCTGTTGTCTTCCACATTTAGGTTTTATGGACAAAATCTTTAATGTATTGAATGATTCCAAGTTGTAACTAATACAAAAACTGCATCAACATTGGTGATTTTTCTATGTACTATCTGCATTTTTAATATCTACCTAAAAGTCCAAAGTAAACTATTTTTTTTGTACTTAAATGAGGCAGTAAGAAGGGAACCAGGCAGAAGAATTAGCAAAACATAAAACTGACTGTGATTCATACTTTTTAGCATATAATATATGACTAAACAGTAAAGAGTTTAATTTAAAATAACATTACTCTGCAAACTTGGTTTCTCTAGTTCTGTTGGAAAACATATTTAAAGTCTAAAAGATGTAGATAAATCCATGATAAAGTAATTGAATTTTGCAGTTTGTATCTGGTAGCATGTCTCGTAACCAAACAGCTCTTGAATTTTCCTACTGCATTGCATTAGTGTTAGTGGGGTGCTGTGGAGATACATTAGGATTTTCTGAAGTATATTTATTTTTAGTCTTCTGTAGGAGACTGGAATTCATTGTTTTGGTGGTTGGTTTTTTTTATTGTTTATCTGTATGCGAGATGCTATTGTCTTGGTGTTATCCCAAGAGCTATTGTGGGTACTCTGTGAAATGATTAAACCAGACAGCTTCGCTTGTAGGACAAACATTTTTTATATTGTGATATTTCGATGATTTTCAATGTGACACCTATCCCGTTCCAGTTTCTTTATGCAGCAACTTCATGAGTCATAATCCTTGCAAAAGAACACAGCTTAAAATAATCACTGATTGTTTCTTTGCAATTCTATTCACTGCCCACTGCAAATAAACAAGAGCAGCAACGACAATATCATTTAATCCTTTAATGTTTGCTTTTGACGTGCAAAACATTCTCTTGTAATAGAGAAGTAATCCATAAGGAGGGTAGCTGCTCTTTCATCTTCCTGAATGCTAAATGAAGCCAAGGCTTTTATGAAGAGATGGTGATTTAATGAAGATGACCGAGTTTTGGAGTAATGAAAAGCTTTTGTGTATTTCTAAAAATGATGCGTGGTGCTTACTACTGCAGAGTTCAAATGGCTCTGTTTTGTAGTGCGTCTGTGCAAGATTAGTGCTTGTCAGGCTTAGGTGCAGGGTGATTGAACGGTATGGTAAAGCAAAAATTTTTCCTTAAGTTTGAATTTATAAAAGAAATGCTCACCTCTACCACTTTGTGTATAAATGCATGTAATGTCTGACTTGTCCTCTGCTCTGTGTAATGCTTTTATTTTGGTAACCTTGAAAATATCTCTGATACTGTATTCCCTTGCCAGAGGACAGTAATAACCACAA
Organism: Nycticryphes semicollaris; assembly: GCA_013400055.1. Lineage (NCBI taxonomy): Eukaryota > Metazoa > Chordata > Aves > Charadriiformes > Rostratulidae > Nycticryphes > Nycticryphes semicollaris. Next base: position 1,752,434 of record VXBJ01002555.1, on the reverse strand, counting down.
AAAAATGGAGCATGAGCTTTGTCAATATTACTTATAACAGGAACATCTGAATCGGATACTTTTCTTGCAAGTGCTCATACGATGCTGAATTTAAAAAGCTTCTCAACTGAAAAAAACCTTCAACAACCTAACGAAAAAACCCGAACAAAGAATGTCCCAAACTCCAATAAAACCCCAGATAAACCAAAACCCCATCCTTTTTCCCTTTCAGTTTTTCATTTCATTAATTTGGAGTATTTTTTAAATAATCTGCAAAACAACCTAGTTAATGCCTACTACTTCAAAAGGAAGCAGAGAGAAGGAGACCATATATTCTCCAGAACATACTCTCCCAATAGACTTTCAGGTGTTCACAAAGGGTCTTTTATTTTACCCTCTTTTTAAGTCAATCCCTGTAAAGTGGGAAGAAGTCAACCTCTGTAGAAGTTAATTTAATCTTTTTTCATCCATCAAGATTTTAAAGAAGGTTGTAATTCTTTACAAAAAGTTTCTACTTGTATTTTAGTCTTAAGTATGTGAGGCTGTAGTGTACAACCAGAAGTAATCTTAAAGGTTGCTAAACTGTTTTAGGGTTGCCAGGAATGTAAAGAATGCAACTATGTTGTTACATTTTTCTTCGTGTTACTGGAAAGATATGTCTGACTGTCTGTGGTGAATGAACTTAAGTGAGCAACAACAGGCTGGGTTTTGTCTGCTTTTTGAAAGCTGTCTTGTAATCAAAGTGCAGACATGGATATATAACTTAAATTTCCTTTTTATCCTTTTTAATGGCTTGAATTACTGGTTAGTGCCTATGTAGTAGTATACATACTCTTACAAGTGTAAGAGTGATACATACATATATATATCTATGTATGTATATATGGCATGGATCCTTAAAACTCTATCTGCTAGGTCAATACCTTCCAAGACACGGCAAAGTTGTGCATAGTATGCTTCTGAGTAGAAGGTGAAGCATTGTAACAGATTGCATTATTATTTCTTTTTAGAGTGAAGCAGTAAAACCAAAGTTTATATTTACGCATGTCCATTACACTCATGAGACCCTTTGTTTTCAGGATACTTGTTGAGAACTGAATAATGGCTTCAGCCTACTTAATGCTTCCTTTTTCCTTTTCTCCCACCCTGTTGGGAGAAGTTGGCATCAGAGGAGGGGAAATGCCTACACATGGGAGATGCTGTGTCATGCAATTTATAATCTATGCTAATGTTTATATTCCTTTTGACTTTTAAATAGTCTACATTTGTTTTATGAAGTGAATGATGGGGTTTTTTTTTTCCTCCTAATGCAGCTGTTACTTGTAGGTCATTTAAGTGGCCTGTAAACTGTCATCAAAAACCCTGTCTTGTTCCTTATACTTCTGCAAGTGAAAACTGCTGCATATATAACAATGTGACTTGTGCTGCCATGAGGACTCAGTCGGAGTTTGGCCATCTCTCGTGTGTGTCATAGGTTGCTTCTGAATTGGATACTGGAGAACATGCTGTTGCCATAGCAATGAAAGTCCTTTTGAAGGCAGGATTCTTGGCAGAGCTATTGCATCTCCTGAAGTGCTTGGTGCATTGATCCAAAAGTACCTTGTCAGTATTAGCACATAGCTGTAGTGAAAAGAGCGGGAAGTATAGATTTCTTTAAAATACATTATTTTCCTTATTTCACAGTTAATTGGTGGTTGAACCCCTTGTTTATAAAGCTGCAGTTTTGCTGCAGAATTGATCACAGCCTAAGATTTTAAATTTAACATCCTTAGCTTGAACGCGTACATAAATTGAGCTGTCATAACAGCTAAGTAGCATTTACTGCTGAAGTATCACTGTATGGCTTCTGTAGTTGCCTACAGTACTTGTCCCTTTTAGAACTTTGAAAATACACTTTTAGAGTTTCCTCCGTGATTTTGATTACTGCAGAACAGTTGTGAAAATACACTGCTGTATTTGAAATGCTTTTCAACTTGACGTTTTCCTTTTTTTCTAAGTAATATGGTTGCCTTGCTCCCATATTATTTATATTATATAACCCTAAATGTAATGCTAATGGGGGAGAATCACTTGTGAAGATGTGTAGTTCTGTATTTATTTGGAAAATATGCCTTACCTAGGATCCCTTTATCAGCAAACATAGGCCTTTATGTGTAAATATTTCTTCATCAGAGTGTGATTTTGTTATCAAATTAAGAAAAAACTGTGAATTTCTTGTGTCCTATCAGGTGTATAATTTTTTTTTGATACGTGATCTTTTCTTCTGCAAGATTCAGTGTAGGAGTTCAGAGGCAACTTGTATAGCACAGGTGCTGTAGACAGCAGTAATATCCATTTCTACATGTGCTGTGAGGATGGAGTTGATTAATTTTTTCCTTATTTACAAAGATCAAACAATTTTTAAACTGAGGAATATAAAGAAAAACTGAAAACTTTACTAAGTCTGTAGGAGACAATTAGGGTGATTAACACTGTACAGCATATTTTTTCATGTGGACTGGGATTTCCATGTTTAAGAGTTTGTTTATTACTGAAAGCACCTCTAATAGAGGAATGGTGAAGTTACCCATATAGCTTGCTCCATTCTTTGCAGCTTGTTCTGTAACATAGTCTTCAGCTTTATCACTTTCTCTGAAATAGTAGATACAGGTGAGAATTAATCAAACACTTCATTCTTCTTTTTTTTTTCTCATAGCGAATTAAGGAAGAATGAAATAATAGTTCACCTGTACTTGAAAAGAACTTTCTGCCTGCTGTAGCAGACGTGTGCGTGTGCTATACTAGTGATCTTCTTGTTTTGTTTGGATTTGTTGTTGATCCCTGCCCCCTTTTGCCCCTTTCTCTGTGTAGCAAAGCAGCGTAGCTGCAGGTTGCCTTGGCCTTGGGGAGCATTGCTGAGCTGCTGCTCTAAGCAGTTTCGACAGGATCTGTTACTTAAGGTTCCTACATGTTGGTCTAACCTGGGTAGACAAGTTGTGGTCTAAGTGACCTTCGTGTGGTGACCAGATCCTGTTCAAGGAAAGGTCAGCATTGATTCTATGGAGAGTGTGAACCAAGGGAATTAAACTCTGCAAGGTGTCTCCTAGCTGTTGTTTTCCCTTTTTAAGCAAATTTTATGCTGCATCAGCGGACATGTGTACTGAAGCTCTCTTCCTATCCTTCAGAATGAACACAACATTAATAATCCAAATTTCCTCTGTTTTGCTGGTTGGTCTCAAGTCATATTTGGAGAAAGAAGGTCTTTGAATCAATTAACACTGATTTGAGTAGGCAGTGTTGTTGGGATTGTGGCAGTAGGTTCACTGAAACACATTGCGATAACCTCATTGTCTTCTGAATATATAAGTATGTATTAATACTGGCCTGATTTCATCAGGCTTAGCAAAGGTAACATTTGAAATGAGTTTAGTATGATAAATGATGCATTTATCTTTTGAAATTCTAATTCTAAAACAACTTTATACTTGGAGAACTGTTTCTAAAACGAAACGAGCAGCTCATGTAATGCGTGTAAGCAAGCTTCCACCTTGGATAGTCAATACTTTTTAATATCCTCTGGTTTTGATCTGTTAAATTATGTGAGTATGGAGTACTGAATTATGAACAAAATGTGAAATTCTCAAAATGTGAATATTTTTGTCCCAATGATTTTCTTCCTGAAAATTCCTATCTAGAAACTAACTAGGATTAGCAAATTCCTAGGACATACTATTACTCATTTTGTACTTAGTGTTGTTATTTTTGTAATTTAAATAAGCTGAAGTAGGCATTAGTATCTCCATCAAAAATTTTTGCTGAGATTATATTATTGCACAATGAAAAGAGGATAATCTTGAGTTTTAAATGACATAGCTAGGAGGCAAAATTTATGGCCATATTCATAGTTCCTATGTCCTTTTGAGGAACTGTTTGTTGGTTTTTATTATTTTCTGGTTTCCTCAGCTGTAAAATGAGAGCTAATGCTCACACTGTAGAAGAAATAGTAAGTGTTTTTCAAATTCCTTAGTTCAGGGAAGTGGTCAACTTGGAATGAGTTAATATGAAATTATTCCTATGACCTAAGCAGACTTAAATTAGCTTGCACGTATTTTCAGTGTTAATAACCACTTCTCCATCTTGTATATAATATCTAAGTCTCCACTTGTGTAATTCAATATTTTACTTGCCTTGATAAAATTTTGGAATTTTTCTTTTTCAATTCAGTTCTTGCTGTATCTAATACACACCTTTTAAATGTGAGTTTCTGCACACCTTTGCAGATTACATATGCTTCTCATTTCTGTAAATTTTATTTTAATCTAATCCAAATATGGAAGCACAGATAAATACATTTGCCTAAATTTCTTTGAGGAGGAATTACTAGTCTAAAAAGGTTTCTTAATACATAAACAGAAAACAACCCTGTCCATAGCTATCCTCTGTATTTAATGGATTAAATTCACTTTGACAGCTGGGTATATGTACCAGTGTCTAGCCTATGGCTATGATCTAATAATCATGGATATGGTAACAAGTAGTCTAAAAAGATTCAGTAATCAAGTGGGTTTTTTGACAAAACCTACTCTGACTGAAACAAGCAATGAGGCTGTGTTAAATGGGACTGCATTTGCTACTGTGCCTGTATTCTGAATACTTAATAAATACCCTTTGGGATGTTGTAGACAGAACCAATGCTTTACAGAGATGGAAAAGCTAATTGTGTTACAGCAGCGTGTGTTTTAAAGTTATGAAACCAATTTGATCTAACCTAATGATCATGAAGAACTTAGTTTCAAAACATTAATTTCTCCTTCCCCTGAAGAGCTTTTCAACTTGTTTGTTTCTTCTGTCATAAAAATAGTTGTGTGCCATTAAATAGAGCCTTTTGTGAAATGCGTGATTCTTATATCATAATTCTGGTATGCGAGGGGAAGTTTAAGAAGTACTGATGAGTAAATACATGTTGAAAGGGAAGACTTCAAGGGCTACAGATGTTTTGAAAACAAATACTTTATTACACACTAACGGTGTGCTTTGGTCTCAATTATGATTGACTAGAAAAAACCAACATTGTATGTAAATATCCTGTAAGAGAAAAACAATGCTTTGGCCCTCAAACAACTCTTTGTAATGTGAATTTAAACTAGTGTAATTTGCTAAACTAGGATGTTATGACTGTTGGTTTATATTGGTTCTAGTGTTTGGGGAAAAAAAAAATCTGCTTTACGTTCCATAAACCTCAGTAAAATCAACCAGGTTAGGATAAAACCAACAAGTGTTCCAAAAATTCTTTGTTCTCTCTTCCTTTACTTTAAATTTCTGATAGAGCTAGCAGGAGCCATGTTTTAGAAAAATGCTGAAGAGGGAGAGTGGGAGAGTGTGTGAACCAATTTAAGGAATTAAATTTTCCTTTAGGAAGGTGACTTAACCTACAAATTGGGGTGAAAAGTTACATTTCAGCAAGTTCTGAATATGATACTTGTTGTGAAGCTCTTCTCTGGTTTGTTTGAGTTTTGTGGTGGTTTTTAAAATCATGTCTACTTTCTCATCTTTTTGTACCTGACTACTTATTTTTAAATCTCACAGCAGTTGTTACGAGAAGAAGGATATTTGCACTGAAGCTTGCATCTGGGGAGATGCAGAAAGCTGGGGAAATCAGGAGGCAGAAGTATCTTTTGGGAGAGTCCAGGCGATTAATTCGCTTGAAAGTGTTAGTGTGGGAAGGTTATTTGCTTTTCCGTGTGCCTGAGGTGCAAGAAACTTCAGTAACTTACTACTTAATTTGTTGTTAATGTGCAAGGTATACATCTGATCCTTCATTGTTTTGTTACCATAGATAGATGTTTTCTCCAACTTGTTGAACAATATTTGTCTGAGTTAAGTGGTAATGGCACAGAATATGAAAGCAACTTTCATATTTGCTTTGGCAGGGTTGTGTTATCCAAAAACTCAGAACAAAGCTTAAAAGCATCAACATTTGTAAAGAATATTGTTCAACTTTAAAGCTGGGAAATGAAGAACTGTACTACACTGCCCTTGGTGTTCTTTGTGCAGGTGGCCACGTCCATACTACCAAGCTTCTGTTCCTGGTTCTGGTGCTTGGGGATGTCTTTGTTCTGGTCTCGGTCTGGAGTACTTCCTGATTTTTGAAGTAGTTCTTTTTAATATAAACTTAGTTCTCCGTTCCAAGGAAAAATAAAGATGGACTGTTAAAGAGGGATTGGGTTTTTTGTAACAGTTTGTTAGCACTGTTGCTTTTAGTACTAAGTATCAAGGTTATAAATAAAACTTTCTTAACTTTACTGGTTTCCTTGCTACTCAATGGGATTATATTAACTTTTTGCAAAAGGTAGGCTTCAGTTTGTTGGGTTGTTCAGCTGATGTTTAATTTTTTAAATTTTATTTGGTCATTTGTGTTGTCTGCTTCTAGGAGCGTGTAATTCCTCCAGGCATCTGTACAATATGAATCAAACGAGAGCCAAGTCCTGCAAACCATATTCTACATTGTGTGTTTCAGTTAATCTTCCTAACGTGTCTTGATAGATAAAATACTCAGGGACAGTTCAGTAGCTTTCTCTTTCATTGCTGTTCCTGGTTCTGTGATTTTTATTTTGATACAGTGGTGTCTTGCAGAAGTGATAATCTTTGTAAGTGTACTAGAAAAGAGTACATGATACAGGGAGTGGTGTATACATAAGAATGACTGGGTTCTGAAATATATTTTAGTTCACTCTTACGTTATTTATATTCAAAGTTTTGAGACTTTGCATCTCATGGTGCTAAGAATAAGTGTTCAGATATGATTTTAGCCTGCTTTTTCCTATGAAGCTTCATGACTGATTTTAAATGCAGATTGATTAAAAACAGATAATGATTTGTTTCCAACCCTTTTGGAAATTATCTTTAAAATACACACATGATATGTAGAACTAATTAGTTGGGTGGAGAATGGCTGAGGAACAGCTCTGAGTGGAACGATTTGGGAGTATTGATGGATGAGAAGCTTGATGTGAGCTAGCAATGCATGCTGGCAGCCCAGAAAGCCAACCACATCCTGGGCCACAACATGTGAAGGTTACCCAGAGAAGTTGTGGATGCCCCATCACAGGAGGTGTTCAAGGCCAGGCTGGATGGGGCTTTGAGCAATTTGCTCTAGCGGGAGGTGTCCCTGCCCATGGCAGGGGGGTTGGAACTAGATGATCTTTAAGGTCCCTTCCAACCCAAACCATTCTGTGATTCTAGTTGGTGTGCATTCAGAATTACACTGTGGAAATGATGATATTATTTCTTCTTAGGAAGTTTGTTGAAGTTACTCAGATAAAATTTAACAAGATAGGGTATGATTTCACTTCTCAGATGTCTGCTACCTTTTCTTTGAAATTCCTGAGCACCTTTGTGATTAAATGCAAATTTGCTATCTGTATCTGTTGTGTAAGGACTCTGCCTTTTTTGATTTCCTGAAAAAAAACAAAACCAAAAAACCAAACAAAACCCCCAAAACCGAAAAAACCAAACTTAATGTAAAATATGCTTACACTTGTGAACTACTGTGCTGTGTTCTGTAACAGTTGTAGTAACGAACAAGCTGGAAACGTAAATGAAGCAGAGGTGTCCGGTGTCCCGTTTCTGCCAGAACTGAAGTGCCAGTTGCCTTTTCTCCTTGACCCTGCTCTATCTCAGAATGCAAATGGGCTGAGGCCATGGTGTGGGTTGCTGAATCTTTAATTCTGGTATAATCTCGTTTCTCAGGGAAAGGAATCTCTCCTTGTCCTTTATCCAAAATGTTTTTATTTTTTGTGGTTTGATTGTCATCTCTAACCACTTGTGGAATTTCAGTGAGCATTTGCTAATTCAGTGAAGTTTGTTAATTTTTTGTTGACTTTGTCACTTTCAGCTTAGATAATTTCTGGGAGCTCTTACCTTCTCTTAACTTCTGCCAGGTAATCCAGTGCTAGTGTTTCTGCATAAATTGATTCCAATTTATTACAGCTGTTTAATATTTTTAAAAGCTTGCTTTTTTTTTCATGCTGGTCACTTCTACTTTGGTAGCCCCTTCTGACATGATTCTTAAGCACTTTTTGAATTGTTGATTTTCAGTTATTTTTTTTCCTGACCTTAAATGAATTGTTAGAGTATGTTCAGTTAGTATTTCCTTTGACTGTTTTCCTAGACTTTAGATTAACTACAATTAGATTAATTACAATTACCTCAGTTCAGTAAAAGATATGACTTTAGACCAGTGAACGTGTCAGTGATGATTAAAAGTGTTGTTAAAAGTCCACACTTATATACCTGATTAAGTTGGGGGGGTTTCATTTGAATCATTCATGGACTGCAATAGAAGCATTGTTATTGTAAAGTTCCTACAAGACTGAAGAATTTTATACCTAATAGAATTTTATATCTCGTATAATAAACATAAATTAGTGGCATTAACTTTTTAGGACAGGATATTACTGTTGGAATTTGGTTCAGATGCTGGATCTAAACTGGATCCTGTACTATGTCGGCACTGAAGCCACTTGCATGCTGGCAGTTCTTACTCTTATATCTAAATTCACATGGTCTCAGCCATTTTGGGACTATTGCTGTGTATTCTAATTATCTCTGGGCTGGAACTTGTTCCTTCAAGGGAAAGTAACCATGTGGATTTCTGTAATGGGTGTCAGCGAAGAGAAGTTATTGGCATAATGGCTCCAATTGTGGCTGGTGTCCCACAGTGCAGAAGCCTTTGCTGAAGTGGGCTGTCTGGTTTTCTACCTGCGCAGGTAGGAGTTGGGCCGGCTGCACTGCCACTTGCTGAGCTTGGTCCTACTTGACTTCACCAAACACCTTAATTCTGCTGGTACTGCCAGCCTGGCTTTGACAGCGGAAAGGGGCTGTTGGGGTTTGGCTGTTGGGAGGGAAAGAGCTCAACCAGGATGCTAAGGTTTTTGGGGTGTGGAAATGTGGGTTCAGAAACTTTGTCACCGCTCTGTTCTAATGGCTCAGGGCAGGAGGAGTTGTTTGGAAGTAGCTGCCTATGAGCTTTTACATTTGTTTAATACTCAGTCACTCTTTTCTAAGGTTATTTGTAGGAAAATAGAAGTTCAAGAGAGGTGTGCTTTCATAGCTTGGAAATTGTTCTCGGTTGCTTTTTTGGACATGCCTGCAGCCCGATTCTGGAAGTGCCTGTGCATAGAATCCTAGAATTGTCTAGGTTGGAAGGGACCTTTAAGTCCAACACTCTTCTCAGTGTAATCCAATGTACTTCTCAGTACCTTTTAATGTACTTGTTTGAGTTGAGGTTCTATTTCGATATGACCGTTTGAATATTCCTGTGCTGGATGTAATGTGTTTTGGCCTTTTTGCCTTTGCCCTTTCTATCTTGAGTTTTGTTTGGAGATTTTGATGACTTCTCTTAGCGCTTTGCTTCTTAGCATGAGAACTAGTGAAAGTAGTCCTAGGAAGGCATTTGTGCTCATCTGTTTAAAATAAAATATAATAATATTGCATGTCCACAAACAATATTTTCTGTAAAATATGGCTGGAGCTGGGAATGGAAAACTTTAAAAGTAGATGTCATGGTAACACAGGGTGTGCTGCAGTGAAGGAAGCATTTGGTAAGTGTTGATACCGTGAGTAGAAGCTTGCTGAATGTGCCTGTGTTTCTGTGAATGTGACTTCCCTTTCCTGTTGCTGATTGTAAAGGTACTTCCATGTAGTAAGTTGCTGCCTATTATTAAAAAGAACAAAACCCCCCTTTTCCTTATGCAACTTCTGATTCAGCAGTATATATCTGGGTGTCTGTAGTTAGATCCACGCTTTTTAGCAGTGACGAGTTGATTTAAGAAGTTTGCCTTTTGGTTTTATATTGTGGCCTGTGACAAGCGTGTGACAAGTGTTTAAGAAAAAAACATCCTCTCTCGGAAAGGAGCTGTACTTAAAACTCTACTTTTATTACATGAATGACAAGAAATTGACACCTGGCTGTAGGTCTGTAATCTATGAAAATGTGCTATTACACTGTAAAAATGCTGTCATTTTGAGAAATGAGATTTGCAGGAAGAAAAGATATTATTTACTGAGTTTTATCTTATAGCTGTTGCGTGGATTGTAGAAACCGGAACACTACTACACTAAAACTAGTCACTTGAATGTGGTTGTTCTATAATCAGTGTAAAATTCTCAGCTACATCATAAATACACCATTCTGTTGGTGTCTTAGGTGCTAAGCTTTGTCACAATACCTTCATTATGAGCTTAGGTTGGTCTTCCGGATCGTATGTAGTCATCAGGCTTTACATTTCATTTATAGAAAACGCTTATGAGCACCTTTTAATGTACTGTAATCTTATTAAGCCAAGTTGCTGCTGTTTTGCATTAGCTTTGTTCTTTGTATCCCTTCATGCTGAAGGCTGTAGTTGATCATAAATATCATCTTGAGTATTTTTGATATAAAAAAAAAAAAGTACTTTGAATGTTCTTCAGCATCTGACTCTTAAGTTCTATTTATTTTTGAATTATTTTGGGGAATATTTAATTTCTGTCTAAAAATGTTTTCAACTGTGATATCAAAGGTACAAAGTAGTTTGATTTTCATTATATGGCTTTTCACTTGCATCCTTGAGACTCTTCTGTAAATCCCTCTTTAACAGTTCTTGACATCGGTCCCTCAAGGCGTGGAGCCAGCATGTGGAGTCTCCAGTGAGCAGACCTGAGTTCAAATCCCAGCCTGCTCCCTCGAGGAGGTGTTTTGCTCAGATCCTTAGGGGAATGTTGACCTTGTTTTTCTGGGGAAGAAAAAAAAAAAAAAAAAAAAAAGGCACCTGCTTGCTGGTTAACCAGGAGAGGGAAATTGGAAGATGGTACTCTGGTCTTGGTAGACTGTGATAGGAAACTTTGGGTTGTGAGGGCTAAAGAAGTACTTGGCTCAAGGGGTGGATGGATAGAAAACAAGTAGAAATTAAGATCCTCAGGAGAAGCACTGTTTTGATCCATATCTAATACTCGTTATTCACATCTTGACAGCTGTATGGTTTTCCTTGGTGTTCCTTGTTTCTTTGGGTCATGCTGCAGAACATTTGGACCACTTGTGTGTAGAAGTTTAGAAGTTGTGCCTCAAATTGGTGATATTAATGTAAACAAAACAATGTTGACTTGATTCTTTTGAAGTAATTACTCTCTTATAGACCAGCCTAATGCAGAGGGATCTCAGCAGTTCTCAAAGTTGTTAATTTCTAGTTTGGTAAAATGAAAATATAGACCAAGGAAAAACTCAGATTTCTGTTTGCAAGGTCAGTATATAAAATGCTATTCGCTGCTTTTTATCTCATTTTGTAGTTTTATGGTCTGTGTATCAATGAGATTTGATGCTGATATTCCCAGAAGATTGCTAATATAATACAAACCCCATGTTTCTCCTTTTTTTGTTGATTTACATAGACTTAATCACAGCTACTGTGCAGTTTTGAGTGGAGAGTTAAAATGCACAGGGTTGTGTTTAAGCACAGTTCCGTTCTCTTCATCCCTTCACTAAAACAATATTAAATCTTCAGATGCAGGAGAGGAGGTTGTATAGAAAGGACAGGAAATATAATTTGTGTTATATACAGATCCAAATCGGCATTTTTAAAAAATAAATTATTGAGTGTTAAATACTAGACTGCATTTAGTAGGGCAAATTGCTTATAATTCTGGAAGCACTGATCCTGATAGGAAAGGGTGATAATTAGTTTCTAATACAGACAGAATTGCTGTTATTAGCTGTGCTCCACATGTTTGCTTCCCCTGTGGCATTCCTTGGGGTGCAGCAGATGGATGAACAAGGGGCAGAGGTAATGTGTGCCATGATCTGCTGCTGCTTTCCCCTGAGGATACTTCTAGAATGCTGATCTCTTCTTTTTTTCTTTTTCTTTTTTTTTTTTTTGTTTTCCTTTTCTTTTTCAGCAACTTTGCTGAGATGTATCAGAATTAATTTATGGTATTGCTTATTTATAATACATTAATCCAACCACTTAATATCAATATGTTAATGTCTTAAAGGATGGGCTGTTGCATGTGTGCTGGTATCTTAAATCTTACGAAGTCAATATCATGCTTAAATACTTTTCTCTCTTCTGTGAGGTTACGACATTAATAGTCTGATGTTGCCTATTACTGTTATCTGATCTTTTGTAACATCATCAAATCCTTTTACATTGGAAAAGGGATGTTATTGTGGCACCAGGATGATGGAATGGAGCCTGCTATTGAAAACATTTGTCCTTTTTATTTAAGTCTATCCAAGTAGTATTTAGTCTATTTTTTTCTTCCTGCTCTTGATTAAAACGTAGGCAGAGGTTGGGGGTGGTGGTGGTGTGGTGCAGTTCTGGTTTTTATTTTTAAAGCCAAATCTATTGAAGATGGTAATGCAGATCACCCTCCCTGCTTGCCATCTGAAAGAGTAGAGTCCTGCTTAGGTAAGAACACGGAGAGGATGACTTTCCCATACTCCAGCAGGGAGGAAGGCCAGCACTGGTTCAGGCTCAGAGCCTGCGAGGAGCCCTGCCTACTGGGAGATGGTTGTGGGCCACATGCCTGCATGCCCAAAGGCAGAGGTGCTTCTCTGAGGGGTTTCCTTGGAGTGCTGTGCACGTACATGTGCTGATTATTAGAAAATGAAATGACTAAAGGAAGTAATTTATTTGCATGATACTTTTTATATATATCTATATGAGCATACCCACACATGTATTTATTTTCTGGACTCTGGAACCATTTTAGACTTTTACATTTTCTTTTAATGTTTATTCTTGTCTACTTTTGCTACCACATATTACAAATGTGGGTATGCAGTGGAAATCTGTTGACAAGGAAATTGCACCTTCTGTCTGAAGTTTGTGGTGTTTTTAGCACAGTGACTGCAAGTATTTCTCAGTTGAAGGCTTGCAGAAGACATCCTTTATGAGAGAGGATTTCAAATAAGTTTTTAAATAAATGCTAATCCACTTAAGGCTCTCAGAAATGGCAGAGTACTTCAGTGCTTCCTAAAATTAGGTGTTACTGAAGTTGTAGGGAAACAGTCTCTATCACCGTGGGCAGCGGTTCTGGCAATGATAGAGAAAAATCATGTTTGCTGGTTAGAACAGCGTGTTTTCCAACCTGGGGAAGACAATTCAGGGTAGTGTGTAGCCTGGTGTGTAACTGAGGCTGCTGCTGTTACTGGTACAACTGATGGTGGTAGTCAGCAAAAAAGTTTTGCTCTGAAGTAGTAACTCTGTTATTTGATAGCTTCTCTGTGAATCTGGACAGTGTGAGTTATTTAATATTCTGATCACGCACTGAAGTAATTCCTTCACACACTGGCTGCTGAAATAGGCTGAAGAGTGCAGAGCTCCTTGATGCAGGGAATCCTGCTGATAGGATTTCTCAAAGGTTGTGTTATTCAAAGAACTTCTTGCTTGCTTTGTCTGGATAGTTGGATAACATGAGTGTTCTGGATTAGTAGATGGATTCCTTGGTTTTAATGCAAAAAAAAACTTTCCAACAGCCCAGACTTCGACTTGGTGAAAGCAGGGTCCTAAATAAGTGCTTTGTCAGATCAACCTGTTCACCATGGCTGCTAGTCTTTGTCACAGAAGTCATTGTGTCAGTGACAGCCAGATCCAAATACAGTAACTGGATACGTATTGAAGAGGATGGAAACTTGGAGAGCCTTGGAGAGAAACTGTTTCCCAAAGGGAAGGACTGGCAATCAGGAAATAAATAGTCATCTGTAGTGTGTCCTAAAGACTAAATACAATGGTAAACAAACAGAATACGGTTAAAGTATTTACAAACCAGTGTGAGTTACTGCTCCAGGGTGAAACACAATTTTGTTTAAATCTACTCTGTTCTTATTGACCCATTTCAGAGGAAAAATGTGGTTTCTGTATCCTACTGGCTTAGGAGATGCAGTGACATTCTCCTGCCTAGTAGTGTTGATGCCCAGCTGACAATTTGTTGAAAAATCTTTTGAATTCAAAACCAAAGTCTTGTAGATGAAATAGGCATTAATGTTGCTGCTGAAGGCTTGTTAGATTCCACACACCATCCCCCCCCCCTCCCCTCAACTAATTCTTTTTGTCAAAAAGACTAATAACTGTGAACCTTTCCTTTTCGGTTTCACACCTTAAAAAATGAAGCTGCTTTTCTTCATGCAAGGAGGAACTACTTCTGAAATGCCTGGGTCAACATAGAATTACTTGTAACCAAAGGAAAAAAAATTGTGATTTTTATGTAGCAGATGATTTCCATGCTAGCTTGCTGCTGAAATCAATAGGAAGTTTTGATTAAATCTGGTATCTTTCCTGGTGTGTGTCTCAGACTCTCAGAGAAAAGATGCAATGATCGGAATTCTCATGATCTTATTCGCCTTCTAGCATATTAATAATACATGTGTTCTTCTATACAAAATTCATTTTCATGATCTAGTAAAAGAGATTTTAATTGTTGTACAATACAGGTAAATTTTGTAATTGTTTGAGCATATATTTTCTTAGACTTCCAGAAGAACCTTTACTATATATAGGATGAACATTTCATGATAGGAGTTGAGCAAAACTCTGTGGTCTGGGAAGTAAATTCACCATTTGTTTTAATATGGAAAACTTTACATGTAAATTTGAAAGTAGGCTCTGCCATCTGTGTATTTGCTTTACTAAGCAGTTCTCTATACATTTTTGATGTTAAATTCATTAAACAGTTGTTCACAGTGGTAGTTCTTTCTGCTGTAGAAAACTGGTTTTACTCAAGTATTACTCCTGTGATGAACTAGTTCAGGAATCTTGTTTGTTTTCATCTGCCTCCACATTGGATTAATCAGAGAAAAAATACATGATAAACAATTTGACATATTTAGCTTCATTTTTACTGATAGGCTTTTAGAATACTGACCCCTACAGGTGGTTCATTCTTCCTCCTTAGGCTGCTGGTAGCCTTGAATTACTTCTGTTGCTTTTGAAAAGTAAATAAAATAAATCCTACACAGATATTTTTCTTTTCCAATGGGGCTGACAACATGAAGGGACAAAGAATAAGCTGGTATAAACTGGCTAACTAAAGCAGTTAACTCTTATTTTCCTCCATCTCTCATCAATAGTGTATTGCCTCCAACTCCCCCTGACTTTTTGTGTACTTGTAACCATTTTTGCAATCATGAGGTTCAGACAGAACATTGAACTTGGAAGAACTCCATAATTTGAAAGCGTTCATGAAGTTGATTTCTAGACTTGTTCTAAGTTGCTTTTTTGCTGTTGAAATATGTGCTATGTGTGGAAACATTATGTATTATAGGAGTTTAGTTAACTCACAAACTTCTGCCAGTTGTTAATCTATTTTTATTTTAGTATCAGTGTTTTGAGGAGAAAGTACTTTTGCTTGTGCTTCGAGTTGCTTGATGTGATTTAGATGCAGTTTGGAGCTTTCAACTGCTGTTAACAAGGTGCTGTGATTGAGCTAATCAGCCCTGCTATGAACTGGCTGTGGTCTGGAAGCTTAACAGCCTTAAGGTTGCTGCAGTTACAGACTTCTAATTTTGGAGCTGTTTTAAAAAAGGCTTTGAGTGGATTTTCTTGTGCAAAAGATGGCATGCACGTAATAATGATGTTGTAGTTGTAGTCAGTATTTTTCTTAGGCCAAACGTTGGGTTTGATAGACCTGTTTGAAATACAGATGTTCCCTTCTGTAATTTTTGTATTTTCTGTTCAACAGAAAACGTATTATGATTTAATCTCGTAAACCTTGTGTTAGAACGAGGAATATGGGTATGAAGGAAATAAAATTGACTATTGACAGGAAAAAGTGTTAAGAGTGCTAAGTACCCCATTAGATCAATACAGGCGCCACATCAGATTCTTCTGCTACTGGTCTGTAACTAGCATTATAGATGGTGTTACTCTGGCTTTGGTTGAGTGCGGTAAGTATAGAATTTTGACTTCAAATGTACTTCATTCTTGATGGAAAATAAGCTGAAGTGGCTTAGTTTCATCTGTATTTTATAATATTTTGTAAAGCACTAAACTCTGTTTTTGCAATGAAAGAGTTAATCACTTATATTCAATTGAAATTCTGTACGAATAGGGTATAATAGATATTTTTTTAAGACTTCTTAAAAGCCTAATTAGTCCTTGGATAACTTAGAGGCTTCCAAGATCTTAGGAGGTCCCTTGCGTGAACTTTCACTTTGAACCTTTCTTTCCTAAAAGCAAGCAGATTGTTTCTCTGTGTTTTTTGTCCCCCGTCTGTTATTCTGTCTTCTTTTTAGAGTAACATTTCATAGTATTTCTTTTAGTTTTCTCTTGTTTTTCCCATAGTAGGTTCAGCATTAAGAGAATGAGACACCCTGAGTCCTTTAGGAAAATGAAAACTGGGCTAAAGAGATCTTAGGGGGTGACACGTGCACATTGTTCCAGTTTCTTGATAACTGGTTAAGAATATATCTCCTACTCAAGGCAATGCCCCTACTGTTTAAAAATTCAACAGTGAACTTAAAAATTTAAAAATAAGAGGCTTTAGATTTAGTTCTTCCTTGCTTCATTATTCTTCTATATAAGGAATAAAATCCTAATGACAATCCATATTCTCTAATGTAAAGCTGCCACAGGAATCAGTGATGTACACAGAGGTTTTTAAAGTTCAAATTGCATATATAAACCTGAGTGATGTGCATATTTATTTTCTTTGTGTGATCTTTTAAATAAAAGTTTTACATCTTAAGATATATGCAGTAAAGTAGAAGAGAATTGCTATGAAGCTCTTTGTACTTGAATCTTATATTTATTTCACATGCATCCTGCCTTAATGTGTATTTGTTTAATTCACTGAGCTTTCACATCACATGAAAATTCAATGAAGTGCTTGTGTTGGCTTGGCTGTCAGGGAAATCCCACCTGTGTCTGCGGTGAACACAAAAGGACATTGACGTTGTCTAGGGCAGCCCATCAGTTATGTGAGCATAGCGTGTTTGGTATGAAGTCCCTTAAATTTACAAGTATTTCTTAATTTTCTTGAAAGTATGTGGGCCAGCCTTTTCTAAAGGAATATGCTCTGCCTTTTTAAGTCCACGTGAACACGTGTTGTGGAGCTGTAGGTGATGTTTATTCTGAATTGCCCTATTACATGTGTGAACCTTCAGAGTGCTCTCTTACAGCTGCCAGGGAAGGTTGATGATTTTCTTCTGAACCGATGTCAATAGTCCTTCACATACAAACTGGGATGTGAAGAGGTGTTTGATGCCTTTCACTAAGTGATCTGCAAAACACTTAAGTGACAGTATGTTGACAGGTAATAATTTTTTTGTAATGGGAATATAAGAAATTTTTTCCCCAAATGCTGAGTCATGGTTGTCCCTTTCAAAAAGGCAGAAACTGTTTTAAAATTTCATTATTTAACATATTTAATAAAATGTGAACAGTCTTTCTCCTGTTAAAATTATTTGATAATCCTTATAAATGGTACCATTTTATTTTCAGTGGCTGAGCAAAGCTGGGCACTTAAACTTCATCATTTTGGAGTATGAAAAAGTACAAAGAGAAGCAAAGTCTGAAAGCTGCTGCCAAAGCTAAAAGCAGTAACATAAAGAGAATCAAATGCAGGATGTAAGGCCAACAAAATTTAAACTTAAATTCAGTGCTCAGAGAAGCAATGCATTTAAATTGGCTTGTTTTGGCAATGCTTAAAATACTAAAATACAAAAGAGCAAGCGGGCAATAGTAATTTGTAGAAGCAACTTATTTGGCACATGGAACCCAAGACTTGTTTTGGCTAAAATTCAAAGTGTACTTTAAAATTTTTGAATAAAGATTCTTAGTTTTTATCTTTTTAATGACAAGGAGAAACAGAGGGAAGGAAAATTCTTGGGATTTTGTTGCCATTTACTTTTAAGTAATTTACTCTTCCTTTAACTTTTGGCTAAAATTGTAGCAAATGAAGGATAAAGTATGTGTGAGAGTGTTCTGGCAGCGCTGAACTTCCGGGTAACCTGTTTCTAGCCTGACACTGAGCAGATTCAGTATTTTTAAGATTTTATGAAGCTTATGGATGTTTGATGTAATTCAAACATGCCTTTATTCAGTTCTTTTTATCACACACTGGCATAGTATCAATGGTTCAATAAACCCAGTAGTCGCAAAGCAGACTGCAGGGTTTTATGCATCATCACAGTGATGTCTTTTTTTTTTTTTTTTTTTTTTTTTCCCCCTTTCCTCTTCTTGTTCCTTTTTTTGTTCTTTTTTTTTTTTTTAATATTTACTTACTGTAGCCATTTTAAAATACAGAGCTAGAAAATGCTGGAGAAGTGATGGGGTGGCTTNTTATGGTTCCATTTTCTACTAGTTTCTTCCTGCACTGGTTTAGTGCAGGACCCTAGAAGTCACTGGTGCTAGTCTGGGGAGGAAGAATGAAAATCCAGTCTGTGGGCAGTGGGGACAGCCAGGTGCCAAGAGAAGCAGGATGGCTGCCTTGGGGTGGTAGCTGTTAGTGCCACGCCACTTCAGTGCCCATAGCTGTTAGTAAGACAGGCTTCTGTTTACATACAGAAAACTTGACTCGTAAGTTGTTGTCTGGCAGTGGTGCCTGCCTCAAAATCCCTTGCAAGGATTCGGTGAATGTTGCCTGTTCACAGGCTTGACTGTCTGAGGAGATGTCGTTCTGCTGCAGCTGCACGTTGACTGAGGGATCTGCTGGCAGGGGGGTCCTGCTCTGCTCTACTGGGGACTGAAAGGCTTTAATGTCCTTCCACTTATTCTTACTCACCTGCAATACTAAACTTATGGTATTTGTCCTTATCTTAAGGTAAAATCATTTGCCTCTGTGTTCTCATTAACTATCCCTGGAAATCTGTTCTTCATTTTAAGGTGTAAGTTGTATAGGAATGAAGTTATGACGCTATTTGATGGTTTTGTGGAAGGAGAGACTTTTAAAACATTGTTGGAGGAGGAATTTAAAAAAAAAAAATGGTTATTGATTGCAGCCTGCTTTTTAACTACAGACTATTCAAGGTAATGTTTGGAAGTGTTTAATGCTGTAATATTATTGTAGGAAAACTAATTACCAGGTAAGGGTTCTTTTCACCACAGAAAGACTGTATTGGATTTTATTGGCTTGCAGCATTTTCTAGCTATAACCTACAGAACTGCTGTAACAGCATACTTTGAGAAGCAGCAGCAAAAAATTGTTTATTCAAAGTGCAGCCTGTCCTTATTTAAAAAAAAAAAGGCAAAAAAAAAAAAGCAGACATGAGTGCACTTTGTTAACAGCAACAGGTATGTCAGTTCCAGCTGTTCTGTTGTTAGAGAACAAAGGCAACTTAAAATGGGGTTACTTGAATATAAATTCCAGTTCTAACCTTTCCATCAAAGTTCTGCTTCTGAAGTGTGTATGGTTTCTAAGTGCATTTTATTAAGAGTGTTTTAGCTCATGTAACACTTGTTACAAGAAAAGCATTGAAAACTCACATTTCTATAAAAAGTGTGATATTTAGGATTTAAGCCAAGGAGAAACCAGACTATGGCGTATTAAATGAAAAGCTAACAAAAGAAATTAGAAGGAAGAGCAGTGAAGTCTTCAAATGGGGTGAGAGGTTTAAAAAAAAAAAAAAAAGTCTGTCTTTTGCTTAAAAAGTTAAGTTGGAGAAATCCCTGACATCTTTGCTAGCAAATGTAGGTATTCCTGGACTCATTTCCACCAGACCCAGATCTTGCCAGATTTAGTAGTTATTTTCTGCCACAGAAAAATAAGTTAATTTTTTTAGTTAGTGCGATGCTACTGAGAGTTCTTCTCAGAATAGTTGGATGCTTCTGCTAAATTAGCAATGTTTAACGGTTGTTCTTCAGCATTTAAATACCATAGTCCTGAAGAGTCTATAGAGTTGTTACTTCTGTGTTACTGATCCTCCAAAGGTGTAATTTTGTTACTGGAAGGTAATCTTTCCAGGCTCATAAACTGTAGCAACGTGGATATAGTAGCAGAAGAGTGTTCAAATGTGGGTGGTCCTGAAGTGCAGCAGCAATTAGTAGGTCCTGTAATACCTTTTGCTCCTGAAGGAGGAAACTAGTGAAGATAAGTGTCAGGCAACTTACTCCTTCAGTGAGCTGCGGCAAGACAGCTTGGGTCAGTGGGAGGAACAGTCTTCCTTTTCAACAGAGGGAAAGAGTGGAAACACCTACTGAACAGAAAGAAGTGTTTTTGGGGACTGCAGGTAAGCGAGGCTCCCGCAGATGTTGCAGTTGCCACAGCGCTGCCATGCATTAGTGCAAGGCCCGTTAACATCAGGCAACGATCTTCCTTCCACCTCGTTTGTTGATGTAGGAGAGGAGCTGTATCATATCAGCTTCCCAGCATCACGGGTGCACTGTCACTTACTGCCACTCGTGCCGAGGAAGCTGTCAACACAAAACCAGCCTGCCTGACTCAGCAGGCAGCTAACAGCCCAGCCAGCAAGGAGCTACATTCAGCAAATATGTGGGCAGACCTAATGTTATCTGGGAAGTTTAAAAACACATTTCTCTCCTTTGTCAGGGAATGTCATGTTGTCTTATTTTGAGAATGAAGCTCTAAAATACCAATGAAATCTCTGGCAAAGAAGTGGTTGGAAGAAATATTTCAATGTTGAGGAAATAAAGATGTCTTGGGTGGTTTTGTGTTTGTTTGGTGGTGTGTATTTTTTGTTTTTTAGGTGCCTGATGGTGCTGCAGACAGCACAGGTTGTGCCAGATCTCCATCATTTGTTCAGACTGGGTTCTGGCTATGCCTTTGGAAGTAATGGAATTATTGAAAACTGTTGGTTTTGGGCCTCTGCAAAAGGAGAACATCTGGCAAGAGCTTTACTACATTTCATCTAGCTTATGGAGGGGGAAGCACTAGTTACTGCAAAATTCAGGCTGGAAAAAGTAATCCTTGATACTGCAGGCTAATGCTAACTTGCATAAGTTCAAATTCTTGCCTGTATAAAGGCAGGTAGAGAAGCCTCTTTAAAGCTTTTAGTTGTTTACTTTAAACCTTTTTTTCCTCCTGAAATAATAGAGGAGAGCACATTTTGTTCTAGGCAGCTGTTTTACTGAGGGAATAGGTGCAATCTGTCCCTTGGACAAAGCAGCAGGGCACTTTATTGTGCTACAGGGCAAATGGTGCAGCTCTAACCTTGCAAAATCTTCTTTCCTGGGTGAAGATGAAGAAATATGGAGGGTGTCATCTTGAGTTTTGGCAAAAGAAGAGAGAGATAAGTGAGCTGGGTTGTAATAATTACTTAAGTCAACATTTACTATATTTACTATATTGTTTTTTCACATGTAACTTAGAGCTAACCTACCACATCCCTGGCTCAGATGAACAGATGTGTAGTACTTGCATTTCTCCATTAAGCATTCTCCTGTGTTTTAATACAGAACAGATAAACTTTGTTTTTAGAGTTAAAACATGTTTATTGCTGACATGGTCATATTAAAAGATCCTTTTCCCTAGCTGAATTGAAAGAGCCAGAATTCTCTTAGGAAGAAGGTATGTTTGCACAGCCCTTGATTGTGTAACTTCTGCTTTGTTCAGTAATGAGAGTTCAGTCCTGTTAGATACGTTCTTTACAACAGGTAAGCATAAGAAATCTTCTTTTTAAAGGTATGCCTGTCTAGACAGAAACCTGAAAACCTTTCAAACTTCTTTGTGTTCTCCATGCTTTGTTTTATGCAAAAGGTACAATGTGAGTGTATTGTTTTAGTGCAACGTGCCGTGCTGCTGTTAGATAGACTTCAGATTTCAGTAGTGTAAGTGAGCAAAAAATCTAATATGGCGATACTATGTACCTTTAGCAAAGTGTAGATTTTCTTCCCCGTGATTTTAGGAAACAGCTTGGTCTATATCTCTGAAGATCAGACTCAGACTTCTGTGATCTTGACTATGCATTTGTAAATATCTTTGTTTCCATTCATAGAAGAGTAAGTGTGGAATTGCATTGGCATTTCCTTGGCTATACTGCATGCTATACTTGTCATTTTACTTAAAGCTCAAGATCCTGGCTCAGTAAGATGCGGGGGGTTTGTCTGATGCTTTATTCCCCCTGGTTCACCCACATGAACTCAGAAATACATATGTTTGCGCGAAACAATATCTTTTGAATTTCAGCTTTTTTTCCTTCTGCTCAAGCTCATTGGTAGTCAAAGTGTCTCTTTCCTTAAAAGGTTTGAGTGCGAATTAATGCATTAATGATCTTCTAAATATCAGCAAAATACTTTAAATTTGTTGCAATTAGATAATTTTAATTGCCTGTCTGGAAAGAAGCAGAACAGTCATCAACACAGTGAAAGGATACTGGCTTCAGGTTGATTTGGGAGTTTTGTTTTCAAGAGGGTCAATTTGTGATACAGTAACTGACTGAGAGTGCTTTTTCTTAAGGTTTTTCCACATGTTGTTAGAAAAGCTGTTGTGCTTACAGTGGTTTTTTTGCTCATGAGAGTTAGTGCCTTGGCTACACACTGTGTAACTCAGATGTCATTGTGTTCTGGTGCCTGACTTGGCAGATTTCTGCGCTGTTGTAATACGGTTGGTAGCAGTAGCTGTTGACCATGAGGCTATATTTGAATATTTTTGGCCTGGTGCGTGCAGTCTTGTGACACTGGCCTTGATTTGGTGTATATGTAAATATATATTTTTAAAGTGTGGGGTTATATAAAGCTGTTGAGTCATAACTGAAGTAACCACAGGAAAATTCGCCAGTAGAATGGTTTATTATGATAGCTAATGTCGTAGGGCTGAGACTTGCTAGTTAGAGCAGAGCTGTTCCATCTGATACTTTATGGTTTGATACAGAAAAGAGAATATGCAGCATGATGCAATTGAATAGCAGTTTAACTGTGTGTGTGAATACTGCATGTGAATAAAGCTCTGGGTTGTATCCCCGCTAAAGGCTTGATCTCTAAGCTCGTTTGCTTTATTCACATTTGTAACTAGGAAGGTATCAAAATATACTATGTGTGTGCAAACTTGTAAACATTATTTATACAGGATATAATCCATGAAGATTAGCACTTAAATTTTTCTTTTAGAATTGTAACCTTAAATTGGATGTTGGATGGAAGCATAAAATTAAAACTTGTATCAATAAAGAGAAGTTTTTATTTTTTTCAGAGGTAAAGACTAGATTTACTCTGTAGTGCTCTGTGCACCTCTGGATTTGTAAGGAAATCCCCCCCCCCCCCCTTTTTTTTTTTTTTTTTATAAAAANAATAAAAAAAAAAAAAAGTACACAGAAACAAACCAGTTTAAATGCTGATTTTTATAGGTTTAGTCATTAGCTTATGCTTGAATTGTCTGAATAAACACACAAATAACAAATGTATTTCTTACATCATGTTACATACAGTATTGTAAATATGTTCTCTACTTTGAACTGTACCTGATGTACTTTTCTGGCAAGATGAGTGTAACAATGTGCAGTTTTCTGGCTTATAAAGTTTGGGAAATGGCTGTTCCAATTTTAATTTGAGCAGGTTTTATTGCATTTAAAGTGTCCAGGTCATGCCAGGTAATTTGGTGTGTCTGGTGATGTGGCTTAGAGCCTAGGAAGTAGGGAATATGAGGCAGGAAAAGCAGCTAACTTCTGACTTCTCTGTAAGAGTCTTGCTATTAGAGGAATTAATAACCTAGTGTTGTTGTTCTGAGGGAATACATGGGCCTTATTACAATAAATGAATAGGATTGTTTATGAAATTAAGTTAAAAGTAGTAATTGCCTTTTCTTTTAGTAGCAAATTGTATTTAGGTAATAAGTGGAAACAAATTTAGAACATACTTGATAGTTATGCAGGAACTGTTTTACTGGTACTGACTTTGGATGTTAATAGACACTGTTAAAAAAATTAAAGCTTTTCATCAATTTTCCTGAACCAGCATGATTGTTTTCCATTTACTTCTGACTTTATCCAATATAAGTATGTTGTTGTATTAGGAAAAGTTCTTCAAGTATATACCCTGAAGTTATATTCTGTTCTGAGAAAATACTGTCCTTGCAAATAATTTTCTGTATGAAACTATAGTTTTCAAACAGTTTTCCATTAACAGGAGATTCAATTTGCTGATATGATTTAGGTTACAACAAATTTTTAACACCTGTAAGTGCTCATTTTGGTCATAGTTTTGGTTATTGCCCAGGCAAGTTATGTACTTGCTACATATTCCTCCCATTTGAGTAATTTCATTCTACTGAAGTTTTAATTGTGATTACATATTCCAGGTATAGAAATTAACTTTGTATAACATACCTTATTGCCTATTCTTAAAATAGTTTCCACAATAACTGCAAAAACAGGTGTTTATTCCTTGTGCTTTGGGATTCTCCAGAATGAACAGTGTTTCAAAAATGGAAGTTAATTTATTTATTACTATTGATAATCAATGTTGATATTTCAAACAGATATTACAAACTGATCATTGGAAAGAAAAATATTCAGATGGGCACTAGTATTCTATGGGTAATAATCAAGACAACAGACATCTCCCAGGGTGGTTTCAATCCCTGCAGCACCTCATTGTTTGCTATTAGAGGTTGGTGGTCATCAACCTCAACTCTCATGGTTAAAAACTAGACTGGGCAGGTGGGGAAGGATTTGAGACTATAACAGTTAAAGCCAGGCAAAACCTCACTTTTAGACTACACAATGTATTTATTAAGTAGTCAATCAGTGACTGTGGTTCAGTACAGGGAAGAGAGCAAGTATCATCATGCAATTTAATAATATTATCTCAGGAAGCTTCCTGGAGGAATTATGGAGTCCAGAGTTTGTATTGGGCAACTCTGACTCAAGGTGGTGTTTTGGTGTCGTGTCCATAGCACTTCCATTAATCTTCTCTGGAGCAAACGGTACAGAAAGGGATACTGCTCTGCTTCTCCCACTGGTGCCACTGGAAAGGAACTTTCCTTTTTGATCCTGAGGGATGGGGTGAACTTGGTATCCGTGTGCTGTCATGCAATTGATACATTCTTGGAGAAACACTATGGATTGAGATGTAAAGTTTCTTGTGACATACTTTTTTTAATCACCCATGCTTGAAGTATTTCCCCTTGCTTTTCCTTTGGGGCTGCGGGTGGATAGAGAGAAAACACTCTATTTTTGTAGTTTGAAATAAAAGTGGTTTGTCTTTTATCTAATTATAATGTTGCATCTGAGTTTATTCCGGTGGCACTTAAGTGGTTAGACTGTTGATAGGTTCCCTGGGTTTCATTTCTCTTCTCAATTTGATTAATGCCCTTAGCTTTGTATATTTTAAGCCCAGCACATGACATCTATTGTCAAAGCTGCTTTTGGTTTTGAGTGTTCCCCCTGCCCCTCCCCAGTAATAAATGTGTGGAACTATATCTCGTCTTTACTTGTTCATCTGACTTGCACATAGTAAGAATAGAAATTATTTCACTATACCATTAAAAGTATTAAGTCTATAAAATGGGAAATACTTTCTGTTTGGAATCAACAAGAAGAGGCTGAGAGCTAGTCTTAACCTATTGAAATTTAAATTTTTCAATTGAGATAGCATTACTCCATCAAAAAATATAATATTTATCTTTATGTCCCTTACCAGAAAGTCTAGACCTAAAATATAATTTTAGGTAAAAATTTGTATCATGCTTCACAATAGACCTTTGCAATATAGGGTCTAGTGGTAGATTGATTTGTTTGGGTATCGGAGATGCAAAATACAATCAACACCGTTATGGTTTGTGCTCTAGGTTGGTTTTGTTTTTTTTTCAATTGATTTTGGTTGTTGAATCTTATCTGAAGGAATATCATTACTCTGAAACAAAATTGGATAAAGAAGCTATAAAAGGTAGAAACTCATACTGTGAGTACCCAGTATAACAATCTACAATGTGAAATTTTTTTTTGTCAAATTTTTGATCAACATCATAGCAGATGGTAACCCTATAAAGTACATTATCTTGTTTACACAAACATTGGAGCCTGTGTCTCTTGAAATAAGTTATAAATATGGTTGTCTTTGTGTTATACCAGCAAGAACAACAATTTTCATTTCAGTTTGATTGTAAGATCCAATTTCTTTATATTAGATGAGTGTTTGGACACGTTTCTTCAGAATGAATACATATGTTGAAGCAGTAAGGCAACAGGTTCTTCAGCCTTTCTTCCAGAAGAGCTTGAAATGCTCACAGTGCCATCTTAAAAATGATGTTAAGCAAAATGTTTTTAGAATTCAATGCATAAAGGGAGAAAGCATCCTTGTGCCTGCTTGGCCTGACCTTCCTGAGGTGAGTAAGGGCCCCCAGTCTCTCCTGTGGCCTGGCTGGGTCCCAGCTGTGGGCTGTGCCATATCTGGGTGGCTGGGGAGGACAGGATGGCCAGGACAAGGGAGGGAAGTGCCTGGGGGTGCCATGGGAACTACATCAGCCACAGGCGGCCACGCAAACAGGGATCAAACTTAGCAATTACTTCCTGGCTAAACCATGACGTATCTGCTGCAGAAACAGCGGCTTTTGATTGAGAACTATGAAATCAACTCGTGAGTCATTTAAATTACTTTCCATCCTCAGTGCCTACTAAAAAAAGACAGTGGGGGTAGAACCTCGTTATACTTCTGTCTGCCTGACTGCATTTGTCTGTGCTACTAGACCTTTTTAACACACTGTTGGTGAATTTCCCCCTTTTTTGCATTACCTAAGCAGATGGGGATACTGTGGCCTCTCAAGGTGCAGCATGTTTTTCAGGCTCTGTTGTCACAGCTTTCCTGTGCCCCTTTAGCATCAGTCATGAATTTCTGTGTAATGGAATTGGACACTGTCTTTCCTCAAGGGAATGGGCTGTTTGGAAGCGATGATCCCACTAGTTCCTCAATTCTCTTATGTTTTTCCCAGGAAAATGCTTGAACCCTTTTGATGGCACTTTTGCTTTGAGACTTTATTGAATTTATCACCACAGATGATCCTGTGTTCTTCCTTCCTGTGTGTTCCCTGCTTCAGGGTCTCCTCCCATCTGGAAAGTCCATCTTATGCTCCTGGCTCATTCTTGTGGTGCTACCTTGGGCTGTGTTAAAGTATGTGTTGGTTGTGCTCAGCCTGCTAGAGTTTGTCTTATCTCTTGCATCATTTGGTTGTTTTTCATCAGTTGCGGGTGGAAACAACTACTACAACTACTTGAAAGGACATTGTAGAAAGGTTGCTGCTGGTCTCTTCTCACAGGTAATTAGCAATAGAATGATAGAAAAGAGGGAATGGCTTCAAGCTGCAACAGGGTAGATTTAGACTGGACGTTAGGAAAAAGTTCTTCATAGAAGGACTGGTCAGACACTGGAATAGGCTGCCCGGGGAGGTGGTTGAGTCACCATCCCTGAAGAGTCGTTTAGATGTGGTGTTGGGGGGATATGGTGTAGGGGAGAACTTTGTAGAGTGGGATTGATGGTTGGCCTCAATGATCCCAAGGGTCTTATTCAACCTGAATGGTTCTGTGAAGAAACATTAGTGTCTGACACAGACTCGAGCACCGCTGTATAAGATACATGTCCAATTTCCTGGGTGAGTGTTGCTCACCAACCAGTTCTCTGATCTTGATGGGACTGAGGGCAGCAAGGGTTGTCCATCCACATCAAACTCGGAGGTCCAGCAGCAGCAGTGCAGGGTTTCTGTGTGCAGTGTTTGACATTGTCCTTGCAGCCTTCGAGGAGCTTCTAAAGTGTGAATGCAAATGCCTTGGGTGCAAATCCTGAGTGCAGGGTAGGTCTAGATGAAGCCTCCTCCGTGCCTGTAAGAAAAGACAAAATGCTGCATGAAAAGGAGGAAGACACCTGGCAGAAAAAAGAAAAGTGTGTTGATACTCCTGATTACTGTTTAGAAATTTGTTTTTCTCTCCATCTTACACAACTACATTTTGGTTTTGAGCAGTTTCTCTAAACAATTTGTTTGAATAATTCAAATGGTAGCATTAAAATACAAGAATTTTTAGCTGTACATGCGCTGATTTAGCAGACCCTTAACATGAGCCCTTATGTCCCACTGACTCAAATTTTTAAATGAGTAACATGTTTTACTGATGAGGGGTTATGCATCCAAACATTCTGTGCATAACCATTATCTACTGATGTATTTCCTAAACGGGCTGATACAATGTACTGTGTCTTAGACTTTGTCCTGCAGTAAGATATTTTTCTTTCCTTCCACCCCCCACTGGTCCCTTTTGAAACTAAAGCAATGGAAGACTTGTTATGATAATCACTGGATTACTAGCACTGTTGTTTGTCAGAAAAGAGTCAGTTGTGCCAAAAGATTACTTTTGCCTTTGTCGCTGCCAGCCACGACTTTTTACTCAGCTCCTGGATCGGTTACAAGGGAACAACAACAGCGCTGTCAGCTGCAGAACGCAGCAAACTTCCACAAAGTGCTGCCTCAATGCAGCGGTGGGTTTGCGTTTGCAGAGAGTTCTCCAGCCTTGAGGATCTTTCCTGCACTGCACAACAGATGTCACAGCTTTTTGCCTGGGTTGTTGTCCTGTACTTTCAGGTTAATAAGTCTTCTATAGGCTGGCTGTTTCAAAACAGTACTTTGTAGCTTCATAAACCACATTTCCTGAGGAAATAATGAAAAGAATACTATTATTCCATAGTTAGTTGCTTACAGCATTTCCTTGCATTTTGTTTTGTAGTGTGGCCAGACTGAAAGAGATGTATGAATATTTTAGAGTTGTGATGTAAGTTAGGATTTAGGGATGGTTGTATGGAGTAATGTGCACTCAGCTGTTATTTATAAATTGTGAGTCTTAGCTCTAATTTATAAATTATGACTTATAAAGCTTTATAAGTAGTTTGTACTTTGTCACACAAAGAATGTATGTTTTATGTCAACTTTGACAGAAGTTTGGGTGACAGGGAACTAATGAGTTGTGTTTTGTAGGACAAAGAGCATGGCAGTCTGCTACTTAGGATGGGAGTGTTTTACCTACTACACAAAATATTTTGCAATACAGATCATGAGAAACCTGATTACTAGGATAGTTACCTTATTCAATGAGTGAATTGGCTATAGTAATTCAGGTACTTTTGCAATACTAGTTTTGGAATGTGGTTTAAAGCTGGCTTGACCAATTAAATTTGATTAGAAAGTATTTAGAGAAAGTGTGTTGGCAACAGTATCTCTAATTGTTGGCTAGATAATACATGGGATACAAATTCTGATACTGAGTTTAAAGGTCTCCTTGTTTTTTCCTTCCTCTTTCTCTTTTGAGCTGTAACCTGGATTTGCATAAAGGGAACCGATTCTAAAAGAACCGTTACAGAGTTGAAGATTCCTGTTTTAGCAGGGCAGACATCATGAGTCTCTGTGGGGTTTTTTTAAGCCATTGAAATAGAACCAGTCTGTCTTGCCTTTTTCCCCCCTTATGCTAAAATATCTGGCATGTCATGTAAAGACCAAGTAGGGGAAATAATTTTGCACATTTTACAATACTTAAGCAAGACATGAGAGCAAAGGGTAGATAACAAGTATATATTTCACAGTATGTGCTGCAATATTCTGTACTTAAGATGCAGGATAAATCAGGCTGTGTAAAAAGCCTGGCTAACATCGTTGTACTTGTTTTGTTACTCATGCTAATTTCTGATGGATTGGGTAGGGCAGACACTGCAGATTTGCCATTCTTCTTGACTTTTTATGCTCCTGTTTTCAGCAGCTGCAGGTGTCCAAATGAGTAGGTTGCTTTGTAGCCAGCTTCATTAACACGGAAACTGCTCATCTTAAGTTTTGTTTTTAGAAAGACTGCTTTAAGTATACAGAAGCAGATTAATTTGCTTTAAGTGTATGGAAGCGGTTGAATTTGCTTTCAGGTTGCATCAGAGAACATTATGCTTTTACTATCTTTTCTCATAGGTCTCTATTTTTCTTTTTATTGGTAGGTATGGATGAGCGAACAGGTGCTACATCCTGGGGAACAAGCGGCCAGCCAAGTCCTTCCTATGAATCCTCAAGGGTAAGGTTCCCACATAATAATTCATAGTGAAAGTTTATGGCAAGGTACAATGAAAATCAGATGACTTGGCAATGTTTTTGAAGGGTAAGCTCCTCTAAAAGCTCAGATTAGCATTTTTTAGAGACTTTAATGACTTTGATATGCTGCAATAGCGATTCGGATCTCTAAGGCTAGAAAATATATAGGTTAAGAATTTATGAAAACAAACTGTACATAACTGTATACTTGAATGTTGAACACACATTTTATTTACCTTGTGGTCAGGAAATGAAAATAGAAGTCATTACTTATTCAGGAGCGGATTTATTGGTAAAGCATAGGGAACACTTTCCACTGCATTGACATTAGCCAGCTATAGCATGTGCTGTGATACGGTGTTGGAGAGAGGCTTCTCTTTTTAGATACCTTCCTCCTCTTCCGCTTTCATTCATCTCGCCTGTTGAACTAAAGGTTTTGGTTAGTATCTGATAAGCTAAAATAACATTGCCTTTTTAAATCCCAACTCAGTGGTCAAAAGCATGCTCTTAGTAAATCAAATTCCCTTTCATCTACTAAATTTTATTTTTATGAGTATCTACTCCCTGAAAGCTAATGAGTTGAGTACCTAATGAATTAATTACTAGAAATACACAGCGTAACTGATGGGCCTAGCCTAAATAATCTGATCTGGTTTCAGTACCCTTGAGCCAAAGCACTGTGTGAGCTCTTGCACCTTTGCAGCTTTCTCTTGCTGTGGAATGAAGTGGGGAGGCTACAAGGTTTTGTTCAGCTCACTGGGTAGTGTTAAAGCCTCTGTCTGACTTAGGAGGATAGCATTAGAAAGATTTATCCCAAAGTCCTAATTTTTCCGTTTATCTTTTCACTATAATTCACTTACCAAAGATAAAGATCTTCTATGGGTTGCAGAAGTATTTGTGTAGCATAGAAATTACGCATTCTTTTAAAACATCCTGCATAATTTGAGCCGTGAAGCCCAGCCTTTAGATGCCTTTTCTATATTGGAAATGGAATCTTAATACCTAACTTCAGATAATTTATATTATTATTGTCTGTTTGCTGTTTCAACACTTGTTCATGATGTTGCTGATCAATTTTAATCAATCATGAGTTAAACTGACCTAACTGGAATTTGAGCTCGTGATTCCTTGGCTATGTGCCTATATTAATCACACATTATTTTATGTTAGAGGATCAGCCAGCTGACGTTCCGATAATGTGAAGTCAGAGTGCCTGGCGTGTTGGTCTTTTTGTTTGGGTGGTTTTGTTTGTTTATGTATGTTTTTCATTATAACTGAAGATCATGACTAGGAAATTTAAACATTGGTCAAGAATCAATCCCTTCACAAATTGTATGCTAAAGTTGGTAATAAAGGCAGATGTTAGTGCTCTAACAGAGTTATACCAGACGTTAGAATCGTGGCAGGCAGTTGGTGCTCTTTGGGTGTATCATTAAGTAAAGCAAATGTAAATGTAGGTTTGTCTTAAGCCCTGTGGAAGGCTCCAGGAAAAACAGAGATGTTGAATTCTTATACATAGCAGGTATCCCTCTCCCCCCAGGTATTGTAACTTGGACTTAAATTGGTTTATATTTAAGAACAAAAAAACAAAAAAAGGTGAGGCAGAAAAAAGAGAAATTTTTCTTCCCAGCAAACAATTCTTGCTGAATCATAATTTATATTAGGACAGTTTCAGCTAAAGCCAATTGGACTCTGGCCAAACTGTATATATTGCGAAGAGTTGATGGAATCTATCCCCAGAATGTTATTGAAGTATTTATTCCTCTGCTGGCAAAGTGTGGAGGATTTTTCTCTTGCATGCTAGTAATTTGAGATGATACTGAGAGTTCATTCTGAAGTGCCAGTTATTTACGGCTTGTGATGGGTTCTGTGGTGATGTTATTTTGGATTGATTTTTGGTGGTGGGTTTTTTATTTAAGAAAATATGTTCATTTTCTTTTAAACTGGGGTGTAATATTTTAAGAGGTCTTTCTTAATTCAGCTTGAATGTGTTATAAATTATGTTTAATTAGAGAATTGGCAGTAAATATTATCTGATTTTTTTTTTTCCAGAAAGTTAGTGTCTTTTAAAATACTGACAGTTAGATTTATTTCCCTACTTGGTTTTGTGGCTGAATTTAATGACTTTACAGTATGGCATTATGTGCATCACTGTAAAATTCAGAACGGGAGAGGGCAAAATACTTGTATACAAACTTTCTTGATTTATAAACTAAAATTGGAATAATCAAGTTCACCACTATGTCCCCTGAAACAGTGTTTGTATGTTTTGCTGTCTCTTAAAAAATAAATAAATTAAAAAAAAAAAAAGAAATTAATTTGTTCCTGTAGTGTTGTGGTAGTTTTCTTCACTTCAATAGAGAATTTGTCTAAAGGCAGCAGAAATTATGTGGGGTGGGAAAAGAAACCCCAATAGTACTAAATTCTAGTGAAAAATCATTTTAAGTTGAGTATTTTTACAAATGTCTTCCTACATTAACTTTTTTTTTTTTTAAAGCCTGCATATACATTTAAGAGCAAGTCTCACGTTAGTGCAGAATGTGATATTAGACTGTCCATAAACTTTCTCAATAGGGTCAGCTTAGCTGTGAGTTGTTGGCTCTGCAGTCCCAAAGCATCAGTACAGCAGTGGCTCCTGATGGGATCACTGACCAGGCAATGGATGCTGGTAGGTGTAGATCTTCCCGAGAGCCCAGTGTGGTTGGGTTGTCTTAGGAGATATCAGCCTCTGGTGCTAGGCTTTGAAAAATTACACCACGTGTATCTCCTTGGGTTTATGGAGAATATCATCTTCATGCACTGAGGAATAAGGAAGGCCAGTGCCACAGGGACAGGATAGATATTACACAGAATTGATGTGAAGTGGCTATCCAAAGGAATTCAGATGATTTCGTTGATGAATGCAGTTCTTTGACCAGGCATTCGATACACCTAAAAAGTTTAATAGTAGGAGGGGAAAAAACTGCCCAACTTTGTTTCATGTGAGGCCTCTGCACAATAAAGAATGTTTGTCTAGGATGTCATTTAAATTACAGCAGTGTTATTTTAAAGAAAACTGAATTACTTTTACTGGAAAACTCCATTCCTGTGTTTCCCCCCCAAAAATGATGAACACTTGAACTATGTACTGTCTGTAGATAGAATTGGTAACAGTTGAGAGGCACAAACTGATTCATCCCATGGCCGTGTTATTCTACCAAAA
>VXBJ01002555.1:1637731-1719293 GCA_013400055.1 Nycticryphes semicollaris | reverse complement strand
AAAAAAAGTAGAACAAAGAAAGTTCTTCTGCACTCAAATCACTGAAACAGCACTGAACTTCATTTACCAGTCAAAATGAAGTTTGCATGCATAAAATGTGGGTAAGATGTATGTTCTTTTTTTTTTTTTTGTTTGGTGGTTTTTTTTCCCCCAAGTAATGAGCCATATTACACTAGTGATTCAGAATTTTGAATAAAGGTAAGTTCTGACTACTACTTCATATGCTACCAGATCAGATGACTCTGAGGCAGAGATAAAATGAGTGTGTGGGTCTGTATCATAAGGCTATACATAAGAGTTTCTCCAGAGGCAGGGCAAATGATACACTTGTTATTCTTTTTGGCAATTAACGTACAGGGTTTAAATAATTATAATTGTCTTACGTGTTCAACTTCAAAATCCAGTGGTTTCTGCCTGTACTTTCAGTATAGGATGTTATTCTTGTCCTAATTCTTCTTGCTACTTGCCTGTTCACAGGAAAATGGCAGTCTTCATGGAAAAAGCTCAGACCTCTCCACGGATATAGAAAAGTTGAAACCTCAAGAGGTACCACTATTTACACTTCTTGTGTGTAACGGGGTGTTTTGTTGTGGTTGTGGTTTTTTGTTTGTTGTTTGCTTGTTGGTTTAGTTTGAGTTTTCTGTTTTGTTTTTTTTTTTTTTGTTAACCTAGGTGCTGCCTACTACTGGAGTTCTTCCTTTAAAGGTCCAAATACAGTGACCAAATTATTTAAGAATTTAAATTGTTGGCTGATTATTGTCTGGAATTTACAAAGGCATATAAAGATGAGGAGTTTTCAATTAAATAGGATTGGAATTTGGTGGTAGTTAAGTACATGCCTGTTAAAGGCAAATTAAATAAGATAATGAAAGATTGGCTAAAGGAGATCTTCCTTTCCCAACTTCTGCTGAAGGTCTGTTCAGGTCAGTACAGATGGTCTGATTGTGTCTAGCAATGATGCTTAAGGAAAGAATGTAAGTATAGGGTAAATATTTTGCCACCTGTACTGTCCAATTCTCCTGGCAAAGCCCAGCACTGAGGGGCTTAAGAGACTTACTGGACAGAACTGACCTTTTGGATGTTGTTCTTGTAGCTGTTGGTGGACTTGTTCTAGGCAAGTTGTGAATTTTTCTGACTTCAACTACAGTTTTGGCAATAATTACAAGTGTTTTGTGGCAAAAATGTTGAAGTTTTTGTCTTAAGGGATTTAGCTGATTTCCACCATGTTCCTGTGTTCCGAAGAGTAATGATTGGTTGTCATGGACATACTATGTGGTTACTTTTTCCCCCAAAACATCTTTATTTGCATGCCACTTGCCTGTCTGTTCTCTTCCCAACCCAACTGAAGAATCTATTGGTCTCTGCTTGTATCATAACGTCTGCACGTAATCTGTGGTTAGTTCTTGGTACCATTCTCTGAATCTTTCTGCCTTTTCTGTATGACTTAAGAGTTGGGGTGATTCCAGCTGTTAAGATGAAGGTATACCATCAATTTCTGCATAACATAATGATACTTTCATTCTCTTTTCCTTTCTTATTCATTGCTGTGCTGTGGTTTTTTTGGTTGTCACTGGGCTCCAAAGTGATATTGTTCCAAAAGCTGTGTAGAGAAATAAGGGATTTTTTTTTTTTTCTTACGTTTTATATTAGTTACCATAGTTAGGACGTTGTCTCAGTTTTTTACGTGCTGCTTTTGTATTTATGCACCAAATTTATTTGCTGTTTTATTGCCAGTTTCATGGAGAACCTGCTTTTTTTATTTAAAAAAGTTTTTCTTGTTATTAGCAAACTTTACTATGTTACTTATGCGTGTTCACTCACTGTTTCTGACTTATTCATGGAATTGGTGAAAACTGTTGGTCTAAGTACAGTTTTTGGGGAGGCGGGGAGAACACATTGGTAACCTTTCACTGTGAAAACTGGATGTTTATTCTTGTACTTGAGGTAGGGTGGGTATCTGTTAATTTTAATCTTCTGATCAATAATTAAATCACAAAAGATCCTTCTCTTGTATCCCATAATTATAAGAGTCTCTGGTAATAACTTATTAAAAACTAAAATACTCTTATTTCAGTAGTGCTTTGAGCTAACATTGAAGTCTGAGAATTACTGCAGGGTTGAGAAAATCTTATATGAGCCTTTTTTTGTTACTGTTAATGTTAAATAGTGTTCTAACACTGAAAGAGCAGTGGGTGCTTGTATTATAATTGGCTGGGATGATCTTAAATTTCTGCAAAGGTATAAAATGAGACATTAGTGAGTTCTGTGCGCAAAATCTCTTTTGCATAGGCCAAATGTTTTGTTAGAAAAATGAATCATTTGAAAATACATCTGTTGTGGGGGCAAAAAAGGACATGTAGGAAAGCTTTATTTTTTAGAGGAATGATTCAGGAATAGTAATTAGCAAGCCAGTGGAATTCTGCAAAGTGCTGATGGTCGCCCTTATTCTTGAATGATTATGCTGAAGTCCGTATACAATACTGCGTCAAAATTTTCCATCTGTTGTGGTGCTTGCTTTCCTTTCAACTCTCCAATCTTGCTTTTACTTCTATTTGTATAACTGAAGGGGATCTTCTGTGAATATCTTTGGGTTAATGCCTGTAAGTCTCTCCCTCATCTGAGCGATGCAGAGACATTTTTGCTCGTGTTGAGAATCCCTTGCATTAGAACTATAGCTGGCCCATGGTGTATGTTGCAGAGAGTATAAAACTGTTTTTTGAAAGCCTTGCTCTACTGAGCTCTCTGGAGGGAATTCTGAGGTACTTGAACCAAGTAGCATAGTTGCTGCACAGTAATACGTTGCCCTAAGGCGATTCCAAGTTTCGTCTTCCGGCTGTGAGCTGCTTCCAAACTTCCTAGTGTTCTTGTGTTATTTGGAGTTGTAATTTATACTCATAACCTAGCAACAAATTGCAACGTCACCTTTTTTTGGGTAAAGACTGTTAATTAAACATTTTTCTACCATAGTTTTTATTGTGGTGTGGATAGTGATTGCTTTTATTTCATGAAAAATAATGCTCTGTGAGGTTTTCTTTCATTGTTTTCATTTTTATTTTTTTTTTTTTCTGGAATGCCTTTTCAATTACAGGAGCAAGTTAGTTCTCATCTGACTCCAGATCAAGCAAATCTAAAAATATTTTTCACAAGACATTTCCTTGCTGGATAGCCTTTTTATATAATACACGATACTTTTAGCTGTTTAGACTATAGTGTGAATTAGCTGAGGTATTTTTCTTCCAAAATCTGACTGTGGGTGTTTTAAGTATCTTCCAGCATGTACATAGCCCTAAAAAGTGTGAGATTATGTTTTGACCTAATTTCACGTAGAATGTAGCTTGAGTATTGAGTATGCAGTTTATCCTCCTTTTTGTTTACATAACTGTGCTTTATATCTGGTTGAAGCCAGAGCTGAATGGATCAAGACACCACTGCTAATATAGATGATTGTATAGCATCAGTCAACAGGTGGTGCCCTCTATTGTATGTAAAAGGATCAGACATGAATTGGAACCCAAAATACTATATGCCCAAACTAGTCTTCTCTCCCCTACCACCAGTGGTACTTTTAATTTGCAAAGAAGTCAAAAAATAGTAATGAGATAGCAGGTTTTGAAATAGTATTTTATACCTCTTAATCTCAGGTACATAACAAGAAAGGAAGCTGTTAAATAGCAAAACAAGACAAGAGGGACACAGAAATACAGTAAGTGTTATTAAGTCTGTTGTACTTGTGTCCTTT
The DNA here is from genome assembly GCA_013400055.1 of Nycticryphes semicollaris. NCBI lineage: Eukaryota > Metazoa > Chordata > Aves > Charadriiformes > Rostratulidae > Nycticryphes > Nycticryphes semicollaris. The sequence goes on along the minus strand of VXBJ01002555.1, from coordinate 1,715,554 downwards.
TTGTCCTCTGTTGGTCTCTTTTGCGCGGGGGAGGGAGGTTGTTTGGTGGTTCTCCTGCTGGTTATTTGCTTTTCCCAATGTACTCTGTAGGTAAGCAGGTGATTCAGTGTGAAATCAAAGGCAAAATTAAATATCCCGTATTCAGTGCACAGGACACTTCTGTAAATGCAGCTTACTTCGTAACTTGGTTTATGGGCATTGCTTTTTGAAGCAAGTGCAGATATTTAAGTTTAGAATGTTTTAGTTAGGTTTTTAAGCTCTATCTTTAAGCATTTATTGTTAGGATGCTGGCTATGCTTGTATTATTTAATTTCCCAGATTACAGTTTAGATAAGACCTAGAAAAATCTGGTTTCAGTCATATAACCTATATTGGAGAAGTGGGTTGTTCTCATGTTTCAGTGTTGTGGGTTGTGGGGTTTTTTTTCATTGTAGCTACATATCATATTGAAGTTAGCATTGGAATCTGTTCACAAATTAGTTTTCCATGCTGGCAGTGAATTGTCCCATTATGTATCATGTTGATATTTGTCTCTCAAGACTTGAGAGGTGTAGTTGACCATTGAGCTTAGTTGTTTAAAATCAAATTAATAATTCACTAAGTTAACTTCCTGGAAATGGATTTAGAACTGGAGAAAATAGTGGTTATTTAAAAAAAGATTCCTTCTTCAATGTGTTATCTCCCCTTTCCTCTTCCAAAGCTCTACCAGGTTAAAAAAACCCAAAAAACTATGTTTTTCAGTTGTTCTCATATTCCAGTCCTGCATACATAGTTTCCATCTGTTTCAACTTGATATGAGGAAAAAAGCTAATGAATATTTTTAGAGCTCTATTACAAAGTATGTAACTTATGGTGAGACTTACAGGATACTCCTGAAAGCTCTCCTGACATTTTCCAATAATACCTAAAAGCTGGGGTAGCCCTATCTGCTGTTTTCACCCCGATCTGTAGTGAGCGCACCAAGTAACGTATAAAGCTACGCTTCTGTTTTTAGGATATTGTAATGGAAGGTTAAAATTTGTTGGTGGTCAAAGGGAATCAGAATTAAAACAAGCAAGTGTACAGTTCCTTGTTTCAGGTGCAGTTGGGTGATCTCCACCAGCTAACAGTATTCATTTCTGTGCTTCATAAGTATTACACAAGTTTCTCGCACAATAAAGCGAGATGGTGTTTAAGTACTGCCTGTTCTCAGCGGGCTGGGAGATGGCACATGGGGAGCCTGCTTAGGGGAGAGGTGGTTGTTTCCTGGCACATCAGATGGCTCTTCAGCTCATTTTCTTAGCTTTTGGATTATAGCACGCAACAATCAGTTCAAGATAAGGTTGGAATGGGGTTTTGAGCAACTTGGTCTAGTGGAAAGTGTCCCTGCCTAGGGCAGGGGGGTTGGAACTAGATGATTTTTAAAGTCTCTTCCAACCTAAACCATTCTATCATTCTAACAGACAGTAATACGGATTAAATGGTCCAAGGAGTGTGGGGAGTCTCCCATCATTGCCCATCTGTTTAGTCCCCCAGTACCTCCCTGCTGTTTTTCCTTTGTTCAGGAAGTTATTGACCTGTGACAGACCTGCGTGTTGCCCTTATGCAGGATGTTGGTGCTGTTGCACCAGAGAAGAGCAGGTTGTTGGATGCATTTATTATCGTTTCTGTTAAAAAATATTTGGTTATTGAAGAAGCTGCTTTTCATTTTAGTTATTGATCGTAATGCCAGTGGATTTATTGTTTTCTTACTTGAATTTTTGCAAGGTTCTTCCTGATCCTTGCACTCAGTAGACCCAGCCAGGTTTTGGCTCTGTAGTCTTTCCTCTAGGAGCTGTTGGCATGTAGATTCAATGACTGAAAATACTCTTTCTAGAACAAAATGCTTGTTTATTTCTGGAAACATACATAATCATATAATCCATAATCTTTTAAATTAGCTGGGACACCTTGGTATGGCTGTTGCCCAGAGCCTCTTGTCTAATCTCAGTCAGTGACTCACCACAGCGCTCCTGGGTGAAGTGGCCTCTCTGGGTCTGTCCGGCTGCCTCTGCCCATCTCCGTGTCTTGCCTTCTCTCTCTACTTCCACCCCCCCTTGACTTTTTTCCCCTCTTGATTGTCTTTAGAACTCTCAGATTACTTTGGAGAGAGATTATCCAAAATAAAGTGGATTTCATCAGTAGATCCACTGTTGTTCATTTACACATTAGTCATTTAAATGACTGTTTCCTGAATCATAGGATTATAGCCAAACTTAGCTTGGAAGGGGCCTCAGTATTCCCGAGTTTTAAACAATTAATATTTGTTAGCTAAGGTCAGCCAAACTATAAATCTCAAGGAATCGGAAGCAGCATTCTTTAAATTTAATCTTTTGGTCTGTAGCCACATCTATCTGAAGTCAACCATTAATTTTAGTGGAATTTGAATGTCTTAAGTTTAAAGGAGATAATTGAGCTATACTGTAAATTGCTAAAGAGCAAATACCCGCTTACTGATCTGGCAGATTGATTATGAGCCACAACTGGGTCTGATTTTGATTTATTCCCAGGGACTTGAGTAGGAGAAGGCTTGAGGATAAGGGAGGCAAAATAAAGGGAAAAAGCCCATTTTCTCTAGTTTAGAGGACCTGAGCAAATAAAATGCTAAGGAGTAGTTGTTCTGTGAAGCCAATAAACACATGGGAGCATTGTGTGCCATGTAGTTACAGTGTCTCCCTCATGTTTCCAGTTTTACCCTGAAGTGGAGGTAGGATGTTGTGCTCGGTTAAAAACAAAACCAAAAAAATGACAACTGGAATGGGTCAGAAGTACAGTTTTGCTTACGTATGGACAAATCCTGATGTGACTTCAGGAAATAATTACTAAGGGAGGATAGTTTTACACATATAAAGCAGAAGCAAAAGGGAGAGGATGCCCTGCAGAAGCCCTGGAACCAGCACAATGAAAAGGGCTAGGAATAGTAAGCCAGGGAGGACTTTTGACTTGTTCTTAGGTGAGTTCTGTGATTGACTTTAACATAAAATTGACAGCTTTTTAATGGTCATTGAAAGACATGGAGTTTTAGGAGGTTAATTACCATTTTAGTTTGTAAAATGGGCCATAAGCTCAATGTCAGGCCTTCCCTTATGGACTGGTAGCATAAACATGCCTAGTAAGGAGTGTGTTTTCTCTGATTCTGGGTCTTCTAGACTAAGACATTCTGTAAGATAATTTTCACGTGTCCTGTGTACAACTATTTAGGACTTCGTAAATAATCTCAGACTTTCAATTGGTTTGGCTGTGTTGGCATACTTGTGCATGGAAGTTCCTTCTGAACAGATGAAGTCTAAATTGCTTGGACACTTGTGGCATCTTACCCAGAAGAGATGGGAATGAAACTGTTGCAACTTGATTTTTTTTTTAATTTTTTTAATTGATGGACTTAATTTATTGGAAGTATTAGAAAACATCATTCTAATCCAATGACATACGTGGAAAATGGATAAAATTTTTTGAGCTTTTCAGTGTTCTGAGTGCCTTCACCTACTCAGTTAAATTGTAGTGCTAATTAGTCGTAGTCTTTCAACTGCATTTTATGACAGGTATTATTGGTAGACAATACTTGTTGCTTTTATTTGTAGGTGTATCTGTCTTTCTGATCGCAAACATGCAGTGAGACTGAAATCCAGGGTGAGAGGCCTCTTGCTGAGTGAACACTGACAACATTACAGAATGCTGTAAGGGAAGAGTTAGCCCCTATTAGACTTTTTTGGGGCTATAACAATACAGAAAGAAAAGCTTTTGTCATCTTTTGGAAAGGTTAAAGATTGCTTTTGTAGTAGCTATATAAGAGGTTGGAACAAACAAGTTGGGTTTGGGTTTACAGTTATGGCGCCTAATCATCTTCAAAAGCATTTTTCTTTCTGTAAACAGAAAAAAGCCCTGAGCTGTCTGCACTCCCTTCAGAATAAGGGTGCTTAGAAAATAAATTGGTCCAGTAAGTCCTATTTTGAGAACTTAGAGCCAGTTACTTGCAAAGTACTCACACTGTGCACTCTCTGCTAATCCATCGGCATGTTTGCTGGGGTGCAAAGGTGGCAGAAGCGGGGATGCGGCCTCAGCATGGAGTGTCTCCTTCCAGCCTGGCCGTGTCAAGGCCACCTCACAGGTGACAGGAGGTAGCAGTCCCCCAAAGGGCTGTGGGAGCCCACCTGTGGTCCGAAGAATGACATTGCTGGCCTGCTCCAGTAGAGTCAGGTCAGAGTATGTATCCTCGAATAGCTCTTCCCAAGAGGCAGAATAGCTTTTGGCATAACTAATTAGCTCCTGTCTCTGCTTGCAGCCTGTATCAATCTACCTGCGATCAAGAGCCCCTCCTTTCAGAGAGTTGTCTTCAAAATTGCTGTGAACTGAAATTTCCTTCCTTTATTAGAAGTGAAATTTGGCAGTATATATTGAACCTTCTTTAAAATACACATTTGAAAAGGGGCTCTGATAGAAATTTTTATATATCCCCACCACCTTCTGAGGGGGTGAGTACAGGTGCCAGCTGATGGTATTTTCTCTATGTTACTGAGTCACACAGGTGGGTTGTAGCTTTTAATAAACTGCTTTTCTTTATTGGTGCTACAGAGAGACTTTTTAACTCTTAACTGCTTGCTTCCTTAAGCAGTAAGCATATGTTATCAATTTGCACTATCATATTTGTAAAATGCCTTTTTTAAAGCGTTCATTGTACAAAGTTTCCAGTAGCGTTTCAAAAGTTATTAGAAGCTTCTAAAGTTTTTATCTACGATTGATCACAGCTTTTTCCATGTAGAGATTTATGCTGTTTATTGTATAAGTTAACAACACAGACGTAAAAGCAAGGAACTGTATCAGAAATGCAATTTTATTTGAAGTCCAGCTTAAATGTGAAGAATGCTCTGAATTAACTGTGTAGTTTAAATCATTGTCCATAGAACTCTTCTGATTTTGCTTAATTTGCTTTTGTGACGTGCAAAAGAAGTTTGTTAAATCAAAACTGTGTGTGTTTGTGGTTATTTTGTATTCATTTAATGTGGGTGAGTTTTATACGTGGGAATCAGCCCAGGGTTTCTAATCCCGAACTCTGCTGCTTGAGCTGATAATCCATAACTCGTTACTAAGACCCTAAATAACAAGTGCCAAGGATGGTGGCCAAGTTAAGACCTCTTTGCATAGGGCTACTGTAGATGAAGGCTGAGAGAGGTTACACTTTGTACAAGGGTAAATTCTGTAATCATGACAAAGAATGAAATGCATGATGCAATTAATTGTAGTTAGGAATTGAATTCAAGTACAGAAAAAACAATTCTATTTAAAATATTTCTGTATGCCGTTAGTACATTCTAACCACCCTCCTCCCAATAGTAAATGTTCTGTTTTCTATGGTTTTAGTGTTGTAAAGGATTTATTGGAATGCTTTTTGGGTAGAAGAAGTAGTTAATTTTTCTAGTGGTGTAGAAATATAACTTTGCTGTGGTAATTGGATACAAGTGTGTTCTGGGAAACTAAGAGGGTATCTACATTCTGTGTAAACTTCCCATGCATGTCTCCGATTCCTCTCTTCTGGGGGGAAATACACAATATTAACTTGGAGGAATATTGTTAATCTTGTGCATTAGGTAGACTGTGTTGTGTGGGGAAATGTATGTGTACGAACTGTGTATGAAATGAGTCTTACCCCTGTTACATTTTTATTATTATTTACTTTGTAAATAGAAGATTTCAGTTTCCAGGGCTCATCTAGGCACCACTTGCTGAATGCCTGAGATACAAATTATTTTTTTATCACTGATAGTGTCTTCCTAGTGTCTTTCTCTTAAAAATAAAGTGTAGTTGAGGGTGTTGTCTTAGGGGGAAAAAGGTTTTAAAGAACCCCACACTGAGTATAAGCCAAGAACCAAGTAGGAAGCTACCTAACTAAGAGCTTTTTTTGTTTGTTTGTTTGTTCTCTATTTGCAAATTTTTGTTTCTCTGCTCAGCAGATTTAATTTCTTTTTTGTTTCATTTCAGCATAAAAATAAACCACATGTGGTGACCTTAGCTAGGAGCTGCTCTGTTTCTTCAGCAGCTGCTGCTACACGCTGCTTGTCTGACAGACAGGGCTAGGTCATGGTTACCAGAGGACACCCTTGTGGTCATAACCAAGTTGTAAATGTCACTAAGATTGTTTCTGGATGCCTATCACATGTGTATCGCTGATTCTGAAGTAGATAAAGTCAGCCAAAGATTCATGTGGGAGTTGGGACTCCCAGAAGATTACTTTTAAAGCTGAATAGCAGCAAGAGTTGTGACATGCATCCTTAAGCAGCAGCAATGATTTGACAGTTCTTTAGCCCCTTGCTAGAACTGACAGCACGCCTGCAAAGATCGTCAGGCCTGTTTCAGCCCCATTAATGTTGTCTTGAATGTGAGCCTACAGCCTGAAAAAATGATAAATGTTTGGTGATTGATGATTTTATAGTCCCAGGGCACTTGAGATTGTTCACAGCTACCAGAAACAATTTCTCCCCATCCCTTAATTAGGCCTGAGCTTTTGGGTTCTCTCTACTAGGCTTAGAGAAGTGAGGAAGTGGGAATCGTAAGGTTTACAAAATGTTTTTTTCAAAACTTTGGCTACCAAGTAGGTGCAATTTTGAGTGCCAGATCTGTCATGTGTTCCTAGGGAAGAGATTCGGTGCACATCTGATCAGTCTGAATGGCAAATACTATGTTCATACCTTTTCATACATTTTGCAACATACGAAAGAGAATTTTAACTAATTGGGTTAATTTAAATATGTGCATCCTAGGACTTCCGTGTTTTCTGCCTGCGTACCTTTGGCTCAAGCTTCCAATGAGGCAGTGTTTCCTCACTGCATAGGTCACTCCAAGCCTGATACATTGGCCGTACTAATGCTGGAAAGGGCAAACCAGTATTTTAGTTTGAGTGCTTGTTTGCAAATCTGGTGACAAAAGTTGTTTGTTTAATCACTAGTTGGAAGTAAACCTTTTGTCAGCTACGCTGTTTAGTAATGTGATAGTGTCAAAATGCCTATTAATCTGTAACATTAATAGCAGGCTGCAAGGGGAAATGGAATTTCTTCTTCTCGTTTGCACTAAAGTTTTTTCCTAATGACAGTGTCTCTTCCTGACCTTTTTATGGTGGTTTATTAATGCAAACAGAAACCTTAGGGGAAAAAAAATCAGTTGCGACTTCCTCAGAGTAATTTTATTTTCTGGGGTTAGTGACTTAATACTAAGAGGATTCAAATATCAAAATATCTCAGTATTATTCAATTTTTAGAAGTATTGTCCATGAGGACTCAGCTTATAAAGAAATATGTGGTTTCTTTTTGATGGGGGAGAAAGTAAAACATGGGAAGGGAGTAATTTCTGTGAGAGATCCAAAAGCCAACTTTTGTGATTAATGACCGATTGTGACTCTGCACATTTAATTAGGAAAGTGTCATTACACTCAATTAGCAGGGCTGCCAAATAATCTGTTTAATACTCTGGTCTTTTTTTTTCTCTAGGGTTTTGCAGACAGTCCTCATTACAGTGATCACTTGAATGACAGTCGATTAGGGGCCCATGAAGGATTGTCCCCGACACCTTTCATGAACTCAAATCTGATGGGTAAGTAGGTAATTCTTTACGAGTATCCCCTCAAAGCCTCTTTGGTCAGAAAGAGACATTTTTCATTTCCTTGTCTTGGCCTGACGTGTCAAGCATCTGGAAGTTGCTCTGTTTCTTGTATCAACATTGACTTTCCTACTGAAATCTTATGTTGCGCAAATTCCTCATAAAGACCGTTGTCTAGGACTTCTTAGAAGGCAGCATGTAGAAAGCTGATCTATTTTGATTTGTTTTTTTACATTTCTCTTGAAAATTCTAAATTATTTTAAATCAGAATTTCCCATGCTTTTGCTGAGAAGACATCTATAGTAATTCCTAATTCATGCATTTTAAAAAAAATGAACAACACTATTGATTCCTGAACTACTTACCAATTTACTTTTAGGCTTTTCCTCAGTTAGTAATTTGAGGGCTTGCTTCTTATTGTTCATTTTCTGATTTCTTTGATATTTGTTATATTAGAAAGACTGGTACTTCTAAGAAACAGAGGCACACTCTGTTTTGCTAGGCAGTTCTTGTTACTGCTTCCAGGCCTGTGGTCTTGCAACATCTTCTGCTTTTGAAACTGATAAAGAAGCAACCAAAATGTGTATTACAGTGTGGCCTTAGGTATTGAAAGCTTTTTCTTCATTGCCTGTGCTTTTGTTACCTGAAACTTGTTAATGTGTTGATGACACTTGTTTTAAACTCTTCTCCCTATTCCAGTTTGGACCATAACAATGTTGATTTCAAAATATAAGACCACATTCTGCCAAACAATAAATATTTTTTTTTCCCCTTATGTCTTAAACTTAGGGATGACTGAATATTTTTTCCAGCTTTGTCCAATTGAGGTTGTTTCACTTATGCATTCTGTGTGTTGTAGACATGACCTATTTTGGCATCTCAGTATTGTCCTTTTAAAACATAGCCGTGGTAATCTAAGTGGATTACCTAAATCCAAATCCTGGTGGTCTGCAATTTATTTTGGAAATCTTTCTACTTTGCTCAGTCTTTGTTTGCTACTTTAATTTTCTCTGAAATAGAGGCAGACAAAGCAGATATTGCTGAAACCAGAATTTTGTTTAAACCTTCATATATGACCCTGAAAAGATGTAATTTTAAATTGATCATCTCTATAGACTGTATGTGCAGACAGAACATGTCGATTGGTCAATGACAATTATATCTGAAGACAGTATAACTAAAAAGTAGTTTCCCTTAGTTATTTTGAAAGAGTAGAGCTTCCCCCTAATACTGTCTTAAATATGCTGTCTTTTTTAAGTACGGGAGACTTAAAAATAAAAGGCTTCAATTTACTTCAATTGCTTCTCTAGTATTTTTGATCAGTTGCATGTATGGAATGGCTCTAGGCTTTGTAGCTGATTCTGATTTTATTTTACGAAAATATATAGTGAACTTTGAGATTTTTTTTTTTTAATTTGTATTACAAAAAACAAACTACCTGGTCATGGTTTTATTTTGAACCATCCAATTTGTAAACAATATGTATGCCTTGAAATATATGAGGAAAATAATTAATGAAACTGTCATCTTAGTCATTCCGTTGTGTTGAAGAGATGGCTAGGTGATTCCATTAGATGTAATAGAATTATTTCATTAATACAGATTTGAGAAGGTACCTCCATTGAGATTGTCTCGTAGAGAGAATTAATGAATTACAAGATGTGTATGTGTCAATCACCCAAAACAGCTGTGAACTAAAATAGTTCTGTAATGCTTTATGGCTAACAGTTCTGGATTTTATTTTGTTTGAACAATAGTACTTCATTTTCTTCTCCATGCAGCAAAGGTGTATAGAAAGCTTTCAGTATATATCTCTAAAAATGTACACCTCAAAACTCCTAAAAGTATGCTTTAAAAAATATTCCACCTGTGTTTTTTCACTGTCAGAACAAAATATTATATTAAATTTACTTATGTTACAGTATAGGATGCAGCTTTGTGTATCATTCTATGACACGGATTTTTGCAGCATATCTGAAGTTGATGGTGAAAAATGGGACAAAGGAAAGATAAAAACTACATGAAAATATTGAGTAGTAGTTTTCTGTGTAGTAGTGCTGTCTGGGTATATAGTTTTTTGTCGATTATTGAAAAGCAAAATGAGATACTGTCTTCAGTTTTTTAGACAAAAGAAAGGTCTTACACAGATTGTTAATGTCAAATTGTGGACACATTTCCATAAACAGAATTAAAACATGCCTCTTATTAGTTACTATAGATGATATTTAATGCATTGACTGATTAGTCTGTGACCTTCAGAGGTTGAAAGGAGATGGAAGCGCACAACATGGACTCGATGAGCTTATAGGAAATATCTCTCTAGGCTAATAGGAGTGATGGCGTGTCTAGGGTCCTATGCTGAAGAGCTGAGAAACGCTTACCTTCCCAGCATTTTGTCATGATTGAAATACATCTCTGAAATAGTTAAAAACTATTAAAAAAAAAAAAAAGAGCAACAGCATATTTCACCATTGCTGTCAGCTCTTAAGAGCACCATTAAAAGAAAGAATTGTGTGTCAAGGGGATGTTGTTATTTTGTGTATTATGTTCAGCCGTAAGCATATTTGCCTGAAGAGATAGCGGATTATAAAGTGCCACTGTCTTTCATGATGGAGCTCTCAAACATTTTAATGATCTTGTACATTGCAAAAGAGAGAAATTTTGTCTAACAAGAGTTGATAATGGTTCAATAATGAACAATTTGCCACAGAAAGATGCATTTCCATATTCATTTAGATATTTTTTGAAGTGTTTTGCAGAGGAAGTAAAGCTATTATGTTGGATTGGTTCGTGTTCTTCACTAATGAATTCCAGAATTATCCTGTTGATTTGTTAGTATAAAAAAAGAAGGGTTGTTGCTTGTATTTTAAGTAAAACCACTGAATCCTCTTGGCACCAACATAGTCTGTCAGTATCCATAGAGATAGGTAGAAAATCAGGCTAAGATTTATTAGTGGTATTGTAGCTCCATTTAGACTTGATAATCTTTGCTTATTCAATGTTTTCTGTTTTAATTACACTCTGGAAAACAATTCACAAGGATACCAGATTCCTTTCTCTGTAGTTATGCTGCCTTTCACTACTCTGCACTTGCAAGGAGAGGTCAGTTTTTGCTAGGACCCTTCAAGCATGTAGTATTGAATCATCTTTTGTAGTGTTCCCTGAACTTTATTCTACTGAGCTTTTCTGCTTCTGCTTATTAGGAAGAAAGCAAGGAAATCATTCCTGAATGTAGCTTAAAGGGATTTTTTTGGTGGTTCTTGGAAACTTGAAGTGGATGACTTTATTTTGTGTGTCTGTCTGTCCACAAGAGGTAGAAAAGATAAAGGCAAAACTTTTTTGTTCTCCATGTTCTTCATCTGTGTACTACACAGTTCCACAAGCCTGTACGTTATAACAAGTCATTAAACAATTTAGTCAACAGTGGATGAGAAGGTGGTGGTTGAATGTAAGTGTGCCATGTTGAAATCGGTCCCTTGAAATAGAAAGATCATTCTTCCAGGTTTTCTTTTAAATAAACTTCCTTGTTTTCTCATTGTTTCTTTAACTTTTTGCTTTACAGTTTGATTGGGTTAAATTTTAAAGCTCTGGGTGTTCCTGGGCTAGCCACAGGGTTTGAAGACCTGTTAACCAAGATAACTGGAAGCTGTCATCATCTGAAACTCTGAATGTGTAGGAATGGAAGATTTTAGATCATTTGCATCTTCCTGACCTCACCAACTCTAATGGCCCAGTTACAAGATTGTAGTTCCTGAGTTATTTAATATCATCTAGTGATGTTGTAATTCTCAACTCTGTTAGTATCCTAGTGAGGTGGTGACTGTGCTCCTCTCCCTAACAAACTGTCTCTTGCTTCGTGCTAGGTATGGTCAGGATACTTTCTTACAGCCATCATTAAGAGTATGGAGGACCTGATACTGCAGGAAAGTCAAGACACATCAGTTAGTATTTATTTACAAGGGAGGGAGCAGAAGCTTGTTACAATGATTAAATGATGCAGATTGTTAATCAAAATATAGTTTCTTATACTGTTAACTCCTTATACTGTAAGTATAAATGGCAAGACTGATTTTTGTTCTGACTGAAATAAATAGGTGAAAGAAGTAAACGTAGTACACTCATGGAAGCAGAGTAATATGTGGGGTTTTTGCAGTGTGGCTTCCTTGAATGTTGGTTGTACTTGATGCACTTGAATCAGTTGGGTGGTTTGTTATCAGGCTTCATAAAACTTGGCTTGCAAGAAAATTTTACATAAATACAATAAACGCATCTGAACTGTTTCTCAGTTAGGAGTCTGTCTAATCTTCAGGAAAACTGCTAGTTTTCTTCCTCAATAGCAATTCAGTAAAAGAATTTTGGAATCAAGGAGAGGTAGAGCTTATCACCAAATGACTTTGATGGTGAAGGCAACAGTACTAAGCAAGCAAGGGCAAAGAGTTACTAAAATGACAAATGTTAAGAATGATGCCGTTCGTTATTTTGTTGCTAGAAATGTTCTGCCTTTTTGGAAGGGAGATGGGAGATGCAAGTAGTGAGTTGGCAGGCCTTGTATTTGTCCAAAATAATAGATTTCCTTGAATTGCCTTCTGTAATCATTACTAATTTAACACATAGAATAAAACAGGCATCACAATGGAAATGATCTCCAGAGACATGAGTTAATGGCAAGATTGATATGAAATAATTTATATGCAGTTACATTGGTATTAACTTGGAGAATGGTAGAGACAGAGTACTTTGAATCCTTCAGAGAATTCATTAGGAAGAAAGAGGAAAGTGTTAAAAGAAGAAAATGACAAAATAGGGGCACAATAAAGATTATGACAAGTGCTTCCGTTCACCTAATTTTACAGGAGTAGGGCAATAACTTGAAAGAAGATTGTAGAGGGAGAGCTAATAAACTTCACATAGTGCATAATTATCTGTCACATATTATTGTAGGCTAAGAGTTCAGAAAAACTTTTCTTAGTAAAAGAGGCACAAGTGTAAGATAATTCATGCTTAAAATACTGAGGGGTACAAGTCTCCTCCTCTAAAACACGGGTCCGCCACAAGCCATGTATTACAAACTTCCCATGCTGGAAACATTCCTTGAAACTTACTTTCAAGTAACTGGCATCATGTTTAAGTTTCACAGGATCATGTTTAAGTTTTATCAAATCACTTGTTGTTTTGATTATTGAAGAAAAAAAATAAAAATCAAGATGCCAGCTCATCTGTATGTAAGGCCTCATGGCTGTTTTTCCTGAAGTTAGCATTGCATTGCTTCACCCCAGGAAAGCTTCATGTTTTATTGCTTCAGATGAGCTTATGTTTTTTTTTTGTTTGTTTGTTTGTTTGTTTTTTTTTTAAATGAGCTTTTTCCAAACTGCTATATATTAGAAATCTAGCAAATAGGAACATTTCATATATATGTTTCCTTCTAAGAATTTTTATTTTCTTTTTGGGACATGTCACTGTGCTTAATTTTTTTTGATTGGCACTTTTTATAGAATATTATAGGTTGACTAGAAGCCTAACAAGAATTTTGTAGTATTTCATTTATAATTAAAATTGCAAACTCAGAGTAATGTTGTAAGCTGAACTTCAGTGACTTCTTCCTGTCTTCCAGATAATTACACATATCATTTACTTCATGTACGAATATTTACAATCTCTATAAATATGTTGAGGTCTGTCCCTGCCCCCTGTCTTTTTGGTTAGCAGTGCACAAGTTCTTTTGTTCTGGTGTGTTTCTTTCTGCATCTGGCTGTGTTCCAGCTCTGGCTTGATGTGATGGTCTCTCGGCAGCCCAACCTGTAAGTTCTGGGCCCTGACCTGCTGCTCCCACTGGTGTGGAGCCACTGGTCTGCAGGCTTGATGGTTCCAGAGGTGTGATGTTTTCTATCTGTTGGTACAGTTTCAGTTTTATATTATTATTATTATTTTTCCCCCTAGGTATTATGTTAAATAAATTCTGCTCACACCAAAGAATTGCTCTCATCTGCTCTTCATTTTCCTTTTGTGAAAGCTAATGGGTTTCTGGGAAATTAAATTACACAGTCATTTAGTGACAGTGCTAAGTGTGGGGCATTTTTACCCTTGGGTTTTTGCTCACAAGAGTGTGTGTTAAGATTAGTTTTCCCTTCTGTTTACAATAATATTTTAATCAAATAGCTTTCCTAACATTTCTTTAAATGCAGTAATACCTTAAGGCTTCCTACAAATGCAGCAGGGAGCCTGCGTCCCCTGTAACGCTGTGCTGTAGCAGGTGTCTGTTTGCTGGTGCCCTCTCCCTGTAGGGACCTTCATCCTCCTCCTAGTTGGCAGCTGTGGCAGAGGGTCCCCCACTGACCCTCCTCAGGTGGGGCTCAGCTGGGGCTCGTCCAGGTAGGTGCTGCCTGTCTGCCAGCCGCCTGCCTGCCCTGGGCAGCTCCCAGTGTGGGAGGGGGACGGTACACATCTCCAAATCACTGCTGGAGCCCTTAGTCTGCAGTGCTGAGGTTCAAGGAAAATTGAAAAAAAAAAAAAAAAAAAATTCTGGCAAATAAGAAAATGAAGAAATCTGTCCTTGAAAATCCATCAGACAATGCAACTTACCATGGTAGTAAGCAAAGCTGCTGATACCTTTTCACGCAGTACTACCTTTGCCCCCAGTACTTTCCCACTGCAGACCCACAGCGTGGCCCACAAGCTGAACTTGCACTTCTGGTGGCCCTGGGCAGCATCATCAATTGCACTGTGCACTAACGGGAAAAAGTGGGACCTGGTATTAACTATGTGGGAGGAATATGAAGCATTGCCTTCTTCAAAAAGGTTTTATTTATGCCTAAACACAGATTTTATTTTATTTTATTTTATTTTTTTTGTCGTATTAAGTACTTCTGAATTGCCAGTCTGGGAATTTAAGTATTCAAGTCTGTGGCTTTTAAATTTTGAAGTATTTTAGTTCTGATAAAATTTGTTCTGAAAAGCTTGTTTTTTAGTTAATGCAGTCTGATATATATGAGTGTTGATTTATTCACAGTGTACTCTGCTTCTGAAAAGGAGAATAAATAGTAATCTGATGAAATTTTTAAGTCTTGCATTTCCTCTTTGTTACAACATGTCAGTTTAGCTGCTGTAGGGTATGTTTATCTGTTACAAGGCTCATCAGTGCGTGAAATGCTGAAAGGGCATATTTCTCTCCTGTGGTGTCTGCCATCCCTGGGCACTTGTAGATGTGTTCCAGTGGATGGGATCAGCTGGGTGAAGCTGGAGGATTTTAAATTTCAGTCTGTCTGAAGGCGCCAAGCTCCTTTCCAGGGAGAAGGGAGGAGGGGTGATGCTTTCCCATGCTGGGGATGTAACTTCCCCATGAGGCAGTTGCTCAGGGATCTACATAATAACTATTATCCTGTTCAAATAGGAGGCTGTAGAAAGCTCACTGGTGATTAAAAGATAATTTTGTAATTTTTCATGGCTTGTCTTTGTTTTGCAATAAAGATGTTTGCTTATCGCCAGGTGCATAAAAATAATTTACTTAATCTCTATTTCATTCCATTAATATAGTTTTTTTTTTTGTTGTTGGCGCACACGTAGCTGGAGCCTGTCAATTGCCAGCAGTCCAGCTTTTAATAAATGTAGCAGCCTGTATCCAGTGATTAAATTGTGAACTGATCAACCAAAATGGTGTAACTTGTCTCCTCGTGCCAAAACAAGTGGCTTTTGTGATTTTGGGGCATTACAGTATTTGCATTAATATGACTGGAAGTTGTTAATAGTTTTCTTTAGAGACTGTGTTTTAGGGAGTCAAATGTTTGTTGCTGCTGGAAACCTGACTTTGTTTAGATATACAGACAGACACCTCAGAAGGGAAAGCAAAGCAGAATAAATTGAATGAATGAGCCTATAAAAGATGTAAGTTTATTTTTTAGGTGCGTGAATGTGTTGGCCCTCCAATACTATTATTTTGTGAGTTTTCTGAGTGGCTACTGCCTTTTCCCTGGAGTTGTAAGCTGCTGTGGGCATGCAGCGCTTCAGCTGTATAGTGGATTAATGGAACAAGTGTTGTGAAAAGAAAACAAAATAATTTTATTTGGTTTTGAAAATAACATCTGGACAGTTCCACTTCTGTTCAATATTGCACCAAAGTTTTGTTTCTGAAAAGTGGGTGAAGAATTTTAGCATGATGGAAATGTGCAGAAGACCAGAAAAACGGCAACTGTTTCTGTTAAGTGATGGCAATATCTTGCTTTATTTGCAAGGCTTTCTTTGTTGCTGTCTTTTGATGCCTTTGTGAAGGCTAACAGCGCTGCCTTTCAGATGGGTGTTCAGCTTCTGTCACTCTACAGCATATCTGTATATTGGGAAGTTAGCAGAAAATTCTGCAGAGTTATTTCTTGGGCATCCAGATGGAGGGTCACTTTGAGAGACAGAAACCTTGCTATCCGTATGTGCGGAAGTTTCACAAGGAAGATATTTGGTGGAGGGAAGGTGCTAGTTGGTTGGGGTTTTCTGGAAGATGCTTACAGGGGTCCCTCATCTGAAGATGAAATAGGTGAGAGTTGATACATCATTTTATGTGATGTGTTTTATACAGGATTAAAGAAACTGACGTTATCTGTGATTATTGCTACTGATTCCCTTAAAGAAAGCACAAGTAGCCTTAAGTTCAGCAACGAACTAGAAAAGGTTCATTGAACCGGGAATGGGGAAGAAACACAGTGAATGAAATAAGCTGAGACTGACTTTACAGTTTTTCCTGAAACTGCTGAGGTCTGGCCATAAGCCTTAAAGATAGTTGGGAACCAAGCTCACTAAAATGTGTAGTGTGTAAATGTAAAATGTGGAAACACAAATTGGGATTGTACAGACCATGTGCAAAACCAGTGCTATTGTCACAGTGACTGTAGTGAAATTTTAGTTGACTTCCCAGTGTAACAGGGACCTGTAAAATAAGCCTAGTACTCTGGGCACGAGTGCAATACAAATAAGGCATCTTGCAGTTTCTTCCTCTTACAGAATGGGCCAGAGAAAGTAGAAGTCTTGAGAGTAACTTGACTTGTTAACAAACCCGCAAGTTTCATGGCTGACTCCTGAGGTCAGCATCGCATAGCCAAATGCATGGCTGTATCAAATAAATCCCTATTGTCTTTAAAAAAAGTTGTGCAAAGATAGGAAAGAGTATATATGTACACTTTTTATTGGGATACTGCGGTTTAAGGATGTTTATTCCATCATAGGAGCAAAGTGAAGTTTGCTGTAGTACTTTGCTGTGATAAATAACACTTCTGTTTCTGACTGGATTCATTTATTTCATATGACATCATCTATTTATTTCATGTATTGCTGGTCTAGTACAAGTTGTCACCTTGGATTCAATTCATTTAGATCTTTATTTGGAGTCTTGAGGTACTTTCCAACTTATACTACAGGCTGGTTGACCTGCTTGAATAGAGATTTACAAAAATTAATTCCTTACAGAACCATATATCAAGTATGCCTTAAATATCTTAAAAGTCGCATTGCCATATGAAATACTGGTACAGAATCTTTCGATCATGTCACTGACTTCAAAGCAGTTTTCAGAAGCTTATACATGTGTTACACTACAGAAAGCATTTAGCACACCTTAATATTCTACCTACCAAAAAATGTCAAAAAATGGTCATTTTTTTGCATATGTTGACGTTCAATATCTTTAATTTTAGAGTTGTTTTCAGTTTCATGTCGATGTGTTGCATCATTATACAGCTTTGAGTTTGAAAGATACTGAGATTGGTACAGATATGCAAGATCATAAACTGAGCTCTTGCTTATTTTCTGGGATACAATTCTGTCTGGGCTTGGAGAAATCCTTTTACCCGCAGTGAATTACATCTTCTCAATGATAGGCGAGGGGTTATTTTTTTTCAGCAGTGCTATGTCCGAGGCGAGAAAGTTCTGCCAATATATTTTACGATTTTACTGAAACAATTTTTCTTTACATCATCTGGGATTGATATTTTTAAGCTTAAGATAAATGTCACTAGCATTGCTAGTGTTTAAAATACTACTTTATAAATAACAAAGCTGAGAAAGCTACATGATGCTTTTTTCAGGTGTCTGAATCTATCGCTTTTTTGGGGACTTTGTGTTGAGCTGAGGAAGCAGAAGCTGAACTCTGTTGCTCACCTTACAGCGCTGTGGTGTTCTTGCCCGGCATGCCGGGGGCTCAGGGGTTATTTGGTTTGATGGCCGAGAGCGGTGGGAGGAGGAGCCATAATTGGCTCTTCTTCCTGGTGCTTGGCTGCATTTCCTTTAATTTTTTTTTTGTTCGCTGCTTTTATTCATCAATGACAATTTATAAACAGTGCGTGTTTCACAATGATTTCAGCCTTGAGTGCCAAACAACTGTATGATTTTGTTCCTTTGTTTGACAGCTCTTTGGCACTAAGCCACATGCACAATTGTAATGGCTATTTTTGTCCAGTATAAGCGTATATTCTTTATTTCATTTATATATTTGCTACTACATTAGAAATGGATCTGCCTAGAAATGTGATTCAAAAGATACGTGGTGGAAAACCCAACAACTTTGTAAAGCTGTTAAACGAATTGAGTATAAACCGATTTCTACCAGGGTGGGGTAAAGGGAGAGGGGTCAGAAGAGAAGTACCGCTGGCTTTTGTTGGTTCCATGGCACAGTTGCAAACTCTGAAAAGGAATATGGTTTGTTCACAGGAGAAGAAAGCCCATGTGTTTCTCCAGTTAGGAACCATTTTATGTAGGCTGGTTTGCTGACGTATACACAGTAAGGAGTGGGCTTTGAGCAATATTTTTAGAACGGGGTAAAGGTAAAGAAAAGAAAAATTTTTTAAAATACAGAGGATTTTGTGTATTGCTTTATCCCCTTTACCTACACGGGAGAAAATTTGAAGCACTGATGTCTTGAACTGAAGGCAGTGACTTCAGCTGGCTCTTTGGTGCTGGGCTGATGTGCTGCAGCGTGAAGGAGGGAAGCTGTTCTCCTCCCTGCCTCTGCTTCGTGTGCCCCCTCCTCCCCAGCGCTGACACAGCTTGGGCTCATGAGAGAGACATAGTGCGAATGCCAGCAAACCCATGTGAAATAAAACACCAAATTGAAAGGCAGTGATTCATCAGGAGAAAATGTTATCCTGGCCTCAGTAACGTGTTTTTTTCTTCTTCTTCTTTTAAGCTTTGCTCTAAAGCATTGTTATTCCCTTGATAAGCAATTTCAACACTACTATTGAACCGAAAGCTATGTTTTTCAAGTTGCCACTGCCCTTCTATCTGATCTCTCTTATTTTCTTGATGGTACTCTTATGTTGCTCTCTGGTTTGTTAATGCAACACAACTGTGTGTCATTGGTCCAATTATTTCCTTCCAAAATTGGCAAGACATCAGAGGTAGAAAATAATGTAAACTGTAATTTACACTAAAATCATCACCAGAGTCCTCTGTCCTCAAATATATAGAGTATAATTTTATTGTAGTTTTACTGTGCAGCTAAACCTGCATTTTTGTCCCTTGAATGCGCCCACCTGGATCAGTCCACAGTTCCACCTGAGCACTTCCATCAGGCTCCCACTCAGCTGCACTTTGGAATTTTTCCTGTCTTTACCTGGCTTGTCTCTTTTCCTTGCTCTGTTGACTTTTTTGACTGTTTTAGGAAAGGCCGTTTTTTTGTGGTTTTATACAGATATGTTGCTCCTTGAAGATATATTTTCTTTTTGTTTTCTTCATCTTATATATAAAGAAAACAAAGTTTTACATCTCATTATGCTCTGGTTTTACTTACAGTATGCTACTTCTTTGGCTATAACACCTGAGTGTTGAAATTCAGCTTGTGTGGTTCCCATTTGCTGTGGGTTTTTGTGGTTCTTTCCCTGGGCACCTGTTACTGGCCGGTGCTGTGGGTGGGACACCATGGCAGAGGAATCTGTTTTCTGTTCCAGTGTGGGGCTTTTTGCTTGTTTGTGAGGTGTTTGTACGTTCAAATCTAGTATTTTGTAAATAATCTGTAAGTGCAGATTCTGACTGGAGTGCCATGTAGTACAGTAAATATTCTTCTTCACGGGACAGATTACTGTGCAGTAGATGTGGAAGATCAAAACTCTTTGTTCTTACGTTGCAGTGGAGGTGTAGTAATACATTCTCTGATCCTCTGGTAGAAGAACCAGCAGTTGTGGTGAATGGACAAGAGGATAATAAAAGCCACCGTAGGAAAATAAGCTTTAAAGTGGAAAAATAGTAATTTATTGGTGGCCAACTTCTAAACAAACCTGCAAGGCTATGGCTTAGTTACATTAGAGGAAGGAGTATGAGCCAGATGTTAAAACATCCTTTGGTTAGACTCAAAGAGTGAGTTTGTTTAAATGCAAAATTAGTAAATATTTGCTTATTTCTAAGTTAGGCCAATAGCATGGGTTCAGAAATACTATAGGGGAGCTTCATAGTTTTCCACCACAAAAAGCAAATTCACATGCACATTTTTCAATGTCCAATATTTTGTTATTTAAAACATGTCCTTTTTACTGAAGCTTTTGAGATGTGCGTGGCTGCTTTTCAGAACGCTTGAGCCCTTGTAGCATGTACCATGCTGCTCAAGGCAAGATTCTGTAGATGTCACAGTCATCTTGCCACACATGATGAATCACTTTGCCTGAAGATTTTTTGCCCACAAAGCCTCTGGGGTGCTCCGTTTCCCTAAGGATGTTCTGTTGGACTGGCCATTGAGCTTGCTCCTCTGTGACCAGCTTAGAAAGTACTAAATCCAAACTTTTTCCCATTTTATGTCTGCTTGTAAATAACAAAAGGGATCATATCATATAAATACATATGCAGAGGAGACGCTGCTGACCCAAATCAGAAATAAGGCGCCAAGAGAACTACTTAGGCTTGAAAAAGCCAGTATCACTTTAAACTACTTTTATTTGATTTTATTTATTTTTGTAAATTTGATTTGTTGCAAGAATCAAGCCAGGTGATTGTAACTGCAGGATACTGTCCNGGTTCTGTCCAAAAATTTGTTGGGGTTTTTTTTTTTTCTCTTTACTTTCCCTTTTTTTTTTTTTTTTTTTTTTTTGCCTACTGCTAATAAGCCAATTTGTGTAATGAGTTTCATAGCTTCCCTCAGCGTGTCTCTCCTTGGATGCATTCTTTAGTTGTACTGGCCTGCAAGGCAGGGTAAATGGCAGCTGGTAACACAACCTGAAGTTCCAAGATACTGAATAGATAGATATTGGGTCAACTGTCTCCTTTCAGGGTTCCTTAAATCTGCTGGGGGGTGGGCCTGGGTGACCACCCTACAAAGAACATCTTAAAAATATCTTTTTAGGATTTAATGCAATTAATGCTTTTTAAATAGTTCAAAAGTCGTAGGAGGTAAACTTCAGTTCATATCTGGTGGTTTGGTTTTTAGCTTCATTGGTCTAAGCCAGCGTGCATTGACCATCTTGGTGTAGCAAGATGCATATTTTCTGTTTTTGCAAATCTATTGAAATAGTATGTCAGCAATAAGATACAGGAAGTGACAAACTACAGAAAGTTAATTTTATTTTGAGCTTTCTCTTTTTTCCTTAACTTACATTCTTTCCCTTCCTGTCTTTTCACTTTGACTGTCTTTGTGCCAGTATGTATTCCTGTGTTAGGCCCTTCCTGTGTGATCAGTGGGGTCCCCAATGCCCTGGTCAAGCTCTGGTGTCCCGAGGAGAAGGAAGAGGTGACCCTTCACCTTCTCTACTCCCTCCTCCTGAGAAAAATCCACCTGTTCTTTGCAAGCAGGCATTTGCAATGATTAAAAAAGGGAGTAGAAATGTAACTGTAAATTACGAGCTGGCCGTATTTAATCTTTTGCCTGGATACACTGAACCACCTTTTCTTGATTGATGCTGCCTTTCTCCTTTCTCTCCTGTTGATCCTTCTCAAATATTTGCTTAAATAATCATTGTCGGGAGCTGTTTATCTGTTTTCTGTTTTGGAAGACAAATCTAAATAAAAAAAAATTACCCTTTTTCCCCAAGGATATTTTTTTTTAATAGCTGTCCACCTTATGAACTGAAAAACTTAACTTAAAAATCCTTCTTTTTGTTGAGAATGTAAAAGTTATCAACTCTTTAGGAACCAACTCAAAAAATACTGTGAAACAAAAACCCAAAACATTCCTCATAACTGTTTAAAAACAAATAAAATAAAATTAAAAAAACCCAAAAACCAAAACCCCCAAACCCTTAGTCTCAGTGTAATTTCAGTTCTTCTTTGCAATGAGACCTTTATTGGTGGAAGATAAATTCTTGGTCCTTTTCTTGGTGGTGTTTTTTTTTTTTGTTAATTTTATTTTTATTATTTAAAACTTTGATTGTTTTCGCTTTTTTACATCTGGGACTTCGACAGCTACTGGAAGTTCTTAAATATATGCAGTCTGTGTCACACTGGAAAAATGTATTGGAATGAAAATTTTATTTACTACCCGAAAGTATAGCAAGATTACTTACAAAAGTGCTTGTCTTGAAGTCAAAGCCAGTTATGCCTGCCCAAGGTTTAGTATTAATTTTTATAATGCATCCAGCTGTGAAGCCTGAATGGGAATCGGGCAGCTTGATGCTAACAGCTGATCATAAGGAATCCAGTTAGGCAAAACATAAAATGAATTGGTGTTGTTGACCCAGGATGAAGCTGAGTAATGCCAGTGGAGAGGATTAGATAAAAGGGACCAGTTCAGCAGTAGCTTGTATCTAAATTTAAATGTGTTCAATTAAGCTGTGTTTGTATGCTATTGGAAGAGTAAAAGAACACTCTTAGTGGCATTACAATTTTTTCTTTGGATCTGAATACTTAAAAGCACTGTTTTCCTAAGAGAAGTGTGTATCTCATTTAGTTATTTCAGTTTGCAGCTTTATTTGTGAATTATTTTTGTAAACCTTTTTTTAATATTGAGCAACTGCGCGTCTTTTGCTTGTTAGGGTAACATTTGTGTTGGTTACATCTCATTTAACCGTTTTTACTCAAGAAATCACAAAACCCTTTCAGTCTTAGCTCTCAGCTGTCATAAGTTCCAACACATTTTTACCTATCTTTATTGTAAATACTCATTTTGCGATATTTGCTATACTGTGAGTGCTTCTTACAGAAATCCATTTCAGGTGAGCCTTGTAACCAGTTGCCATCGTGCTGACCAGAAGAATTGATTTTTATTTTTAATAACTGTTTTGTTGATTAACTTCTATCTCCCTCTTTCCAAACAGTGGTCTTGTCTAATTTTTAGTGAAACAAAAGCTGCCACTTGCAGAATAGATTTTACTAATTTATACACTATATACTTGTGAAATATATATAATGTTTTATTGGTGACTTGGCTTCTGTGTATTTCAGAGGTAAGAATCGTAATCTAGACAAATCTTCACTGGAGTCCTTTGCTGTAGGAAATTTCTCAGGAGTTACGTTTTGTAGTATTTATGGATTTAAACTCATGTTGTCATGATTCCTTCATTGATTTGAACAAACTTATTAAAATGTGTTACTGTTCTCTTAATGTCCTTATAGCCTATATAGTTTAAATAACAACTGGACCTCTGATATGCATGCCATACGCTTTTCAGAACTTGTTATTTAGAAGTTCACTAGTTTGTTGCGGGTGTTTCATGCTGTGTACGTCGAATTCTCCTTGCTCACAAGCAGTGCCACCTTTTGTCATCCTGGAATACCCTTTCTTTTGAAGTTCTCTGGTAAATCTTACTCTTTGGTGCTCCAGTTTCCATGTGTTGAGCTGAACCCTCACTTTCTATGTCTTAGTTATTTTACGTATAATTATGTCGCAAGCAAGCAAACTGCAACCCCTTCCCACCATAGTCAATAGGAAGAGAGGCTCAGCTTTGGCTGAAGACCAGAAAAGGTTTAGTGCCTCCTGCCAGAGGCATGTGTGTCCTTGGCTTCACATGTGTAGGAGTTCAGCACAGGGATGGGAGGTGAGGTGCTCAGGCTGGCCTGAACACTTGTTCTCCCTCTTGGCTGATGTTTCTAGGTGAGGGTAGACTGTATTGAGGCTCTTTCATTTTGGATGAGATTCTTTGCCCAACTCCTCCCAGCCCTTTCCAATGTGAATGTTGCCAGCTGTTAGGTTTTTGCCTCTTAAGAGGTATCAAGCCTGTAGCATAGCCATCAGCTTGCTCTGTGTTGTGTATGAAGTGTGACTGATATTAGTGCTTAATTCATTACAAGACATTTTTCATTTCTTATAAAGAGAATTCAAAATAAAAGAAGCTGAATTTAATCTAAAACCCTCATCTTCCTAAAGAATATATTCTGATCTGAATACTGTAGGTTCCCCAGATACTGCAGTTATTAGCATTCTGCAAGAGCCCAGAATAGAACTGGTCGTTAGGCTCTTAATTTAATGATTTATTGATTAATGATTTTTGTATTCTAGTGAGGGAGAACACTTCCTGATCTGCTGCTGGTCAACATTAATTCCGCAAAAGGATGTGAATATTCCTTTGATATCACTCACGTTTGTTCTTTAACCCTTTTGTGCTTCTCTGTCTAACAACACCAAGTCTGCCAGCTGTTTGTTATGTGAAGTTTGTGGATTACAGGACTCGGATTTGGCTCTGTGAAAAGGTGAATGATACCAAAACTGAACTGAAAGCAAAATGCTAAAGCTTTTGTGTATCTTTCTGAGATCTTTGAGATAGGCAAGGGAGGAAGACAGGGAAAGAAGATGGTGCTTTAGCACATGCTAGAGTTGCCTGATTTAACTGTATCATTCAGATGCACTTGCTCTTCACACAATCAAGTTAAGAAAGACAAAAGCAAAACAAGGCTGTTGGCTTTCACAGCAAACGGTGGAGTCCTACCTGGGCACTTGGAGCACTCTAAACCTGAAAAGTGCATAGTAATCGTTTGTTTAATCTTCTCAATTTGAGTTACAACTCATTTGACTTTTAGCCCTAAGGCATAGTGTAATTTCAGGAGAAGATGTGCTTCTTGTCACATTTGTTTCCTGAGTGTCTTTTTAACAGTGCAAATACTTAGCAGTATATTGTGATAAGCTGTGGCCAAAATGTCTCTGTATCCTTCTGTCCCTAATGTTTATTATTCTCCTAAATCATCAATAACACAAACATAAATTAACATTTGTAATTGGCCTTTTTTGCAAACTGTAGTCAAAAGCGGCTCTTGCTGTGATACAAGCCTGGGTGTGGTGTGATCACATCACGTTGTGTCAGGTTTTATCTGCTTGTTTTAAAACTACTCTGTGATGCTGGCTTTAAAGAAATACAGTAATTCCTTTCACAGAGAGCACTGGCAAACATATAGGTAATTTTTTTTATAGGCTTAATTTGGGGGGTTTTCCCATTAATGGTGGTCCTGTTTGCTTCAGAATTTTGTTTAACACATCACTGAGTACAGAGGCACATTCTTCCATTGATTTTCATCCCGCTTTGTCTTTTATCTCCGCTTGCTTGCTATTGTTCAAGGCTTGCTTTGCAAAAGGTGTGAGCGTAGCGTGCAATTTATTTTGGCAAAAAGAAGAATGTTGCTGTTGATCTGGGTCTGAGCCCACTACCCTTCCTGGGGCAGGAGTTCGTAGCTTCAGGTTGTTCCTTCTGGCAGGCTCCGCTCAGATTGCGGCGTGGAGCCGGTGGCTCAGCGCTACCCGGCACTCCATTAATATGCACAACATGACCGGTTTCGGGGGAAGGTTATTAGAATGCTGGTTTGTATCCTCCAGTGAATGAAATGATGTGTGATTATGAAGTCATCAGGCATGGACCAGTAAGGCTCGAGAGAGCCTCCCCCCCAGGTCCTGGGGGTGCCATTGATTGGTGACCATGTGTTTGTGCCCGATAGACTGTGAAATGGTGTGTTGCTACACGGCTGTGCTGCACCTGCGCCCCACCGAGGTGATTGATTGGTTTGGTCATGTGGAATGTTCCCATCTGGTCTGCAGTAATGTGGGTTTTTTTGTTGTTGGTTTTGTTGTGTGTTGCTTTTTTTTTCCCCCCCTTCCTTCCTCTTCTCTCCCGTTTCCCCTTCATCTGCTACAGCCGGAGCAGGCAGTGGCACAGGCAGCGTGAGTCTGTGCCTGGAGAACAAAGTGGGGCTGCTGCAAGTGCTCTCTCATGGCTGAGAAAAGTGCCCATCGTCTGCTGTGCTCAGGAGCAGCCTACAAACAGATAGAATTCTTTTTTTTTCTTTTTTTTTTTAAACTAGAGGAGGGCTGGGATGTGACAACCAAGACCTCGAACCTGCATGTTACTCTGCAGATTTCTTACTGTTTTTACAAAAGTGCTCCGCTATTGTAATTAGATTACCCAAGTAGCAGTGCATGTGGAAGATCTTATTTAACCTCAGAAAAGTAGTAGTTTATTTATTGAAAACTACTGATGTTGCACTTTAAATGCCAAGAAATTATTTTAGTTCCTTTAAAAAAATTCTATAGTTACATTGGGCGGTCTTGTTTGATATTTCTTAATCTCACTCCTTTTTCATAATTGATCTATTCATTCCACTTAATGACTAATTACATATCAGAGCACATCATCAGCAGCATTCATCATTGTAGAATGTAATAATCAATGACATTTCAACAAAGGAAAAAATAAATATGCAAATAAGGACTCATTAACATTTGCATGAGCTGTTTGAATAATCACGTTGCTGACAAGGCTGTAATTAACAGAAATTGATGCTGAGTTCAGTATTTGATAGTGTGTTTTCTCAGCGTTTTATTGTTGTCACTGCGGGGGCTGGAATGAAGTTCTGCTCTACTTGTACCTTGACTCAGGCTTGATGTGATGGGTTGTGCCAGGTAGCAGAGGCTTCTGGGAGTCTTTAATTCAGCTGGGACCTACACTTAATGCATAGAAAGATATTTTACTTAAGTTACTGTATTCCTAATGAAGGACTGCTAAATTCTTGGTAATTATACAATTGAAGGCACATCTTTCCAAAGTCAGAAAAACTAAAAATCTTTTTTTAATTGACATTTTTTTGCATGAGTCAGGCACTTTGAAACTATGGGATTTCTTATTTGCATAGAAAATAAAGTATTTATGTAGGATTTTTTGGTCGGTTTTTTGTTTGTTGTTTATCTGGCACAGTGTATTAGTGTCAGGAGGCTTGAGCTTTATTGTAATTGAAAATCACTTGCTAAGGAAAATGTTGTGTAATTATGAAATGTACAGTCTCTCTCTGTCTCCCCCTCCTTTTTTATTAGTGCTATTTTACTCCCCTCTCCCTCTTTTTATTTTCCTTTTTTTTCTTTTTTCTTTTTTTTTTTTTTTTGTCCCCTGAAGCTTCCTCTTTTTGTCATGGATATCAACTGAAATGCACAAAACACAATAAAGCTGTTTATGTCAGTTTTTTTGGATGACTGTAAGTGCTGATTATAACAAGTTTAAGGAATTTCCTTTGTTGAGTGTGTACCCACGCCATATGGCTCAACATGGAACATTAACTTGACAGGGATAATGGATTGTGGTATATGGAGACAATTTTGCCTGCAGCTTCACTATAACTCATTCTGGTTGGGGATCACAAGTTTATAATATAGGATGCAGCAAACATCCAGATGGATTTACTTTACATAAAAGAGTTGGATTTCTTTTTATTTCCTGTCTGTAATTGGAAAAAAAAGACTTTTAAGAAAAGAGTTAAAAAGTAGTAAACAAAGAATGGGTCTTATTTGGGAAAGAAAAATCTCAGTGAAACTGTGTATATGTGGCTGAACTGTTCTGGATCAACTGAAACGTAGGTGAAGTGCTGTTACTTTTGTACATGCACAAAATTTCTGTGTTCTAGAAATAGATAATGTTCTAGGATAGTGAAAAAAAAAGTATTTGAAACAAATATTAGATTTTTTACTTAATTATAATGGCTTTTAAAAATCATAAGTAAAGTGACCACTTAATTAGCATTCTGATGCTTTGGTACTACCCTGATGGTCGTGTTTACATTTAGAAAAAAAAAGCCAGCACCTTACACACTTTTTCTTTTTTCTTGAAGTAAAATTATGCTGAAATAGTTTAATGAAATAGTTTAATGTGTTTACTTCAGTGGTTGCTTGATATTATGGGAAGTGTCCAAATGTCTTAGAGTGTAACAGAAGTCAGTATAAAACTAATGATTCCTACTGAGTGATCCACGTGCTCAAAGTAAGTCCTAATTTTACAAATACTTCTACATCTAAGAGACTTTGAGCATACATAATCCTGTTAAGCACGTATGTAGCTGTTTGAAGGATCAGGGCCATAAATCCATATTTAGTATTTCAAAAGGAACTGCACGAGATGGCTTCAGCATTCCTGGGCTTTTGTGATCGAGTTATACTCCAAATAAAATTGGGTGCTTTACTATCTGAAAAGCAGATATCTTTTATATAGCAGTTTTGGAGATTCATGTAAAACACTAGGTTTTTTGAGTGTTTTATCCTGGTCTTCCATATCCATAATAGCTGCTGTATTTTTTTTTTTTCTTTGAACCACTATCACATGGGTATGAATTTGTCAGTTTTTTAAATTGGCGTTTGAGGTAAGTACCTGAGCAGATGGAGAAGACATGGTTCATGGTTGGGGAAGAGGGATACTGGCTGTGATTGTAACAGATAATGTTTGTCTGTCCAGTCTCTCTTCCCCATTGCTGACTGAATAGGTTGACATCCCAATTTAGCATCCTTAATCATTATCCAAACTTTCAGAAAGCAAACAGCTAGAAAGCATCTCCTTTTGAGAAAGGACAAATAAAAAGGATTGCTAACTATTGACCTATGAAGAATCTGTGTTAGCTTAAGATATAGGGCTTCTCTTGGTTTTTCATGCTGCAAAATACACTTTAAAAAGCTTCTCTGGGTTCATTCATCTTCCCCTCATGTATCAGGCTGTATGTGTGAT
The DNA here is from genome assembly GCA_013400055.1 of Nycticryphes semicollaris. NCBI lineage: Eukaryota > Metazoa > Chordata > Aves > Charadriiformes > Rostratulidae > Nycticryphes > Nycticryphes semicollaris. The sequence goes on along the minus strand of VXBJ01002555.1, from coordinate 1,687,097 downwards.
AATCACAGCCAGGTGGGAATTTACTATGAACTTACGGATGTTGATGCTTATATTCTTAGTCTGAGGTTTTGTATTGGCTACCGCCACTGCAGTTGCAACAAGACAGTCTTAGGAAAATACATGATACATCTTTTAACATTTTTTATAAAACTTGCTCTGTTTGAAGTAGAGGAAGAACTACGTTATATCTAGTATGCGAGTCAGCTGGTGGATTTCACTAATTTATGGTCCGCTGTTTGGGAAACGCTAGGACAGGGAAATGTGCCCCAGTGTTGCAATAATATTGAAGAATTTAAATCTGTAGATAAGAAAATTCTTTCCAGGAACTGTAAGGGGAGTTGACTATTTCTGTCAGCTTCTGGACAACTTGTCTCCTTTTTGGCTTCAGAAGGAAAGTAAGAGTCAAAAACCTCAGAAAACACTTAGTAAAACTGAAATGTTGAAGATAGCATTTGTGTCCTGTATCAGCATTTACTGACCCACCAAGGAACTTCTGCAGGAATGTATTTGCTAAATAACATTAATATTCTTCCTAGATTACAGTAATGACTACCTGGGACAGAGGTTACACTCCAGTAATAGTATTCTGTGAACGTGGAAGTGCTGTGTTGGCAGTAAGAAAGCTGCCTTTGTGTGTGTGTGTGTGTTTTATTCCACTCTTGGACAAGCTACAAAAGCAAGCTTCACTTTTTTCTGATCTTGTAATCTGTAGTGGCCTGTGGGGAGCGCACTGATGATCCGATCTTGTTAATGGCTTAGTGTAAGGATGTTGTAAAAGTCCAGTAGGTTGTCAGTAGAAAGGCCATCAATAGAAATTTATGAAGAGTAATGCCTGAAAGCGAATTCCACTGGCCTCTGACAGTAAGCCGTCGTAATGCTCTTTGATCCTGAAGGGTCTGCTGAATCTCAAGTTGAAGGCAGTGGTTTGGGTGTAAAGAGCAATGAATTTTTTTATTTTTGTTTTGTGAATGATTTATTGAGAAATATTGCTGCAGTCTTTAGATTAATGCTTTTCTTTATTGAGCTGTGTTTTAAAGGAACTTGGAGTCTTTAAAGGAAGTGGAGTCTTGTTCCATTTCAGTAAAAGGACATGCCTTTAGGTTATACTTCCCATGTGATTATTTTGGTAATTACATAAACTTTTCTTATATCTGTTTGGTTGCACTCTCTGTGGGTAGTGTGATTAGAGCAGATGAAAACAGGAGGGGGAGCTGTGGGCACAGGCGCAGCTGGGCAGAGGGGCAGCAGCAGAGGAGCACCCTCCTCTTAAAACTCCTCTGGGAAAGCGATTTTCATAATATTTCAGCAGTTAAATGAGGATATTTGTCTCATCTCTTGTCATTAAACACCTGATTGCTGCGAGCCAGGGCTTTGTTTCTTTGCTTAGTGGTAGTGTATTATATGATTTTATGATTACTGTATTTTATGCAAAACCAGAAAGGGATTTCAGTCATATAACTTAAAGAAATTAGAAGTAAACTTCCTTTAAGTTGCAAATTGTTTATTATCAACATGTTACATTTTCAGTGCTTTCAGACATTTTGACTGAATTTCTTAAAAACTGCATTAACTGTAGACTGAAATGACGCAACCCTCTTGGTCAGATTTCTCTGCAATCACTCTGCAGGCCACCAATACTCTCCTAAGTGTATAGTTTAAATTGTACAAGCAGTCCCTGCTGAATTTAGCTCATTCATATAATTGTAAGTGCATATGTGCTTAGTTGCTTTACTGAACTGATGCCTGAAAATGCTTCTAATAACTGTAGAGTAGTGTTTTGGTCCTGTTTTCAATGCGGTGCTAGCGCTGTGCTGAGCAGTGGGAAAGGGTGAGTGACCATGTACTTACACTGAACCTCTGCCAGATGAGAAGGTAGCTAGCATGGGGCAGGGTTTAATTATTAGGTAATGGGAGTCTCACACTTTTCCCTACCACAGAAGGCTGTCTCTCATGATGCCTTTCACTATGAAGAGAGGCATGTGCTTTAGTGCTCCTTCTGGGGAGAGGAACAGCGCTGGGAGTTGAGGGCTGTTCCTTGTCTCAAGCTTCCCACATGACTATCTCCATTTAGGAGTTTTAAAGCGGTCACGGTAATATTCTTCTTCAACAGCACACTTGAAGCAAGTGAGTTGGAATTGTAACAGCAAAGTTTAAAATTCTTTGGCCAAAAATCCCTTCATACCCGTCGGGGCAAATGCTGCTATTACCAAAGTCTTGTTTCTGGTTGCGTACTTTGATGGGCGATTTGGAAGATTTCTTGTTAGTATCATTACTTGCAGAACTGAATAACTTTTCAAGGTGGAACTCCAGCAGATTTGAAATGTTTGAGTTTGGCAAGAAAGGGCTTGTCTGTAAAACAATGAAATTGCGTTGGGGAAATACAGTGCCTCTGTTCCGCAGAGGTACGCTGTGAGCTGCAGCTGCATTTACCATCAAACATGGAGCTGCTGCCGATGAATATTTTGTTTTTAGTGTCATGGTAACTGTGAGCCAAAGAATGGATATTCTATTCATCTGGGAAAATAGCAGTTCACTGCATAATATATCATTGCTTCCAAAGCAGTTCTTAAAATAGACTGTGAGTATAACCCTAAAAGTGCAACAACTTAAATCATGTTAGTACTACTTGGGTTTTCTATTAGAATATATTTGTGAATTAAAGTAACAGAGAGAGGTAGTGAGAGTTTTAAAACGCAACTGTAGTGTATAACTTCTACTGTGATTCTACGTTTTTCTTTACTGTGCAGTTGTTAATCTAAAAATGGAGAGGTCCAGACATTTCAATAGCAGTCTTAATCCATTTTATTACCTTTTTTCAAATGGTTTGCTCAAAGCAGAACAGTTTTTGGTCATCATTCAGTATCATTTACTGATCATTCAGTATCATTTACTGTTCCATACAGCATAGGAAAAAATAGTAAACCTCACTGCAGAGACCAGGTATCCAATATGCTCACAGGAAGAGAAGGAAAGATGGTATGGAATAAATAGTGTGGGTTGGGTTTTGGGTGTTTTTTTTTTTAATGCATTAGCATCTTTGCCAAGTCAGTATCTAAACAATAATTAATTAAGGGACCTAATGTAGTTGAATTGGAAAACTTAAATTTGTTTGTTCTGCTTAAATTTTGATGTTGAGGAAAAAAGCAACTATTGAGATCTGAGTGTAAGAGGTAAAGAGCAACCAATACAGGAATAAAGCCATTGCCCTGGTATGGGGGGGCAGAAAGGAAGCTGAGAAAAGAAATTGGAGGAGCAGAAGGGATTTGACCTGAACAATAGGGAGCTGGAGGGGAAATTGCCATTTTCTGGAATATTCTGGAATGGATGTGATACCAATTAAAAGAAGGGCTGCATCATTGAGTGAGGCCTCCTTCAATGTCCAGTGAAAGCAGTGGTAATCTTCTTGTTCTCTCTAGCTTAGTTTTGTTTGGTTGTCTGGGATATGTTTGTTTGTGGTTTGGGAGTTTTTGTTTATTTGTTTTTATTAGATATGGTGTAAGGAGTGCTGAGTAGAGGTGGATGATCACTCGCTTCTGCCTGCTGTCTCACATGCCACTTGCCTTTCAAGTCCACTTGGTCCCCAGCCTGTACTGTCTCAAGGGGTTAGTCTATACCAGGTGCAGGACTTTGTTTGCTATGGTTGAATTTTATGCAGTACCTGCTGGCCCAATCCTCTAGGTTGTCTACATTCCTCTATGTGGTGGTCTTGCCATCAAGTGTACTAACTGCATCTCCCAAACTGGGTTATTTTGCAAACTTTTTTGGGTGCATCTCTGTCTTCTCCTACAGGCTTATCATGAAGATATTAAGCAGGACAGGTTCTGTATGCACCATATAGTTGGTGACAGAATTATAGGTGCAAGGAGATTGATAAAAACATGTATTTACGTTGAAAAGTAACTGCATGAGAAGTAGAATAGATGCTTGATATGCTGAGACCTAGATGAGTAACTTGAGAGATCAGAATCAAGAAAACACTTTTTTTTTTCTTAAGTGTTTATGACTTTAATATCAAGGAGTAACGTGTAGTTGAGAGCTTACAGCAGAGATAAGGGCTAGATATGAGATGGCAAAGTGTCTTTGAAATTAATCCTAGTTTGTCTATAAAAGACTTCTATAATAACATGCAAGCTCCACAATTCCCATTCTATAGCTCAGGGAATTAAAGTACAGGCAAATAAAATAGATAAAAAGATACAAAACCCACATGTTTTTTACTTTCACTTGTTAATACCATTTAGGCTTAGAAGGAAGGTTTTCGCTTTCGCCACTGTCAGGTACCATAACTGCATGTTCCCAACCCTGAGGTAGACACTTGGGCTTTCCTGTGCAATGCCTGGAGAGATGCCCTGTGGGGTCCCCAAAGGCTGGCATGCCTCCTGCAGAGCTGCTGGTGCTGCCCAGCAGGACAGACAAGGATAATGGTGGAGCCTGGAAAGTTTCCATAGCCACCACCCTCTTCCCCAGGATAAATCCGACTAAAGAGCAGGCAGCTGTAGGGCCGTGTCACAGCCCTGCAGGCATCTTTTGCACTTGGCTGGAGAAGAAGGCAACTTGCTTCCTTACAGGCAGTTCAGAGCATGCCAGATCAGTGACCTGTCTTCAGCTGTTTCAACCTGACAACAAGCTCTGGATTTCCAGTGACATCTTTAGGTCTTCATGTCGATTTAAAACAAAAAAAAACAACCAACCAAACAAAAAAAACAGATAAAAAGACTAAATCTAGGGGCAAGGTTTGAGTCATGTTGATGAATGAAAAATACTCAATGAAGAAGTGAAGATCATCTGTTTACAGTTGCATTTTAAAACCCTGTCTAGTGCCTGGCTTTTACTCCCTTAATGCATTATTATTTTAAAAGGAGTGATTAGATTGTTCTGTTAAATTATTCTTTTAAAAGTAATCCTTTTTTTTGGTCAAAAATGTTTTATCATATCAAGGCATGTGCCTTACAAAAATCAGCTATGTTGATAGTGTACTCTGCCAGCTTAGAGTGTAAAAGGACACTTTTCCCTCAAATTCAGGTTGACTAGCATTACAATTAACCTACCTGATCCTGTATTAATAAAATTCCATTTTGGTGATTTCATTATTTATGATTTGCTATCAGAGGAATAGATAATTTGGGTAATCCTATTTGCTTACTTGAAATGTACAATATGAACTTTCTTGCAGAGATCTTGCACTTCCTGAGTATTCTAAGACTAAAAACCCAATGTGAATATTTGAGAGAACCCCTGGTTTATATATATTTAAAAACACTTTTAAAAATTCTTCTGGAGTCACATTTTCTATGCCTGCTGATAGAAAAGTGCAGAATACTAGTTAGCAACTGCTTTTATATCTTCCTTGCTGTTGAAATAGAAAATACATCTTCATTCTTATTCATGTTATCATTTCTATAAAATAATTGCCAGTATTGCCATGAGTATTCCTTTTGTTCTTAACACACTGAGGAAAAGTGTTTTTCTTATCTGCCTTGGGTCATTGAAAGCAGCATGGTGATACCTCTGTAAATCATGGGTAGCCAGAGTGGTAGTATTTATTGACAGATGAAGTTTTAGTTTTTAGTTCATTGAACAGTACACCATGTTCCTTGGTGTTTTTAAAACTGAGACTTAATGTTTACCTTCACTATGTCTGGACCTAAGATATTATTGTTAACATTTCTTCAGTCCTATTCCCACGACTGTTATGATCTCTTATGAAGACTTTTTCTCTTTCTTTATCAAGAATGCCGCTTGTCTCACCTCCTAAAATCAACAGTGAACACACGTTTTCCTTTACAACTTTTTGTAAAAATGTTTTTGGATATGACTTAACCAGTATTCATCCTTTAGGTGTCTTGGCAGTAAGGTGTCTGTTTTCTTACATAAGTGTATGGAGGTGTTGGGTGCCAACAGAGGATGGGATGGTTTAGAGATACTTATAATTTTTGAGTATTTTTTTTAATAGATAAAAGTTCATTCTCAGTGTAGCTCCAGTATGCTTCCCTTTCTTCTGACTCAGTGATGTTCTCTTGTGTAGTTATCTCAGTTACCTTCAATGTTTCAGGACTTGCTAGGATTCCTTTCCGTTTCTGGATAGTCTGAAGTCCTTTACTGTAAATACTGCGTTTGTACTGAAATAAGAGCCCCTGTTTTAAGCTCTCAGTATCTGAAGTACTTTGTATTAATTTAGACTGACCACTCTTTCTGGGGTTTTTGTTTCACCCTCTTGTGGCTCGGTGTGCTTGCATGTGCAGGGTTAGGAGTTTCCAGCCCCAAACAGGAGTTGGCTCCTTTCAGGCACCATCTCCTGGGTATTTCCCCTCCTGCTTTAACAGATCCTCTGGTTTCTCTGCAGCGCCTGCAGAAATTGGACTCTTAAAGCAGCAATACTGGGAAAACACTTAATGTGCTGTTTTGTTTTCTTCTGAAATCTGTTTTAGCATCTAATGGGTGTCTGGGGTTTGGTTTTCTTTGTTTTGGAGTTTTTGTTACCCTCTAGCTATGCCTAGTCTGGAGACCGAAGTTTGGCAACACCTGATTTGGAAACCTCTGTCTCTGGGTGATGGGGGTGGCTGTGTTGTGTGGGAAGGCAGAGGCTTGACTAAGTCATGCAAGTCATCCAGGTAAGAGCTGTCAAAACTTTTGTACAAGAGAGTACTATTGTATGTGTTTGCCAGTTGCCTGATGGAAGGTGGTTAGAAGTGGCTTACTGGGTTTGTCCCTGTATTTCTATAGAGAGAGGTGAGGGGGGAATCTTTCTTTGTGACAAGGAAAGATTCAAAGAAAGACATTTCAATCACTTTCTTTGTTGACAAAGCTGGCTTTTCAAGTTTAGCGAGAATTAATAGATCTTGAATGGTGAGAGGAGCTGTACATAAATACAGAAGTAACTATTTTTACATTTTTATATAATTTTATATATATAATTTAGCAATTTGTAGCAAGTAGTGTCACCAAAAGAATCTTTTAATCAGAAACAGGTGTAGCATTTTGTTACAAAGTGTGGATTCTCCATTCGTTTCCAATTATAAAATCCTCTTGACTTTACAGTTAAGAATCTACTTGATGTTCAAAGTCACTGATAGAGGCTGAGTAATTTTTGTCCTTAGATCTGGGACAAATTCCACATCAGGAGAGCAAGGCATGCTTTTCAAGTTAGTTGTAAGTAGCAACTTCCTTAGTTACTTTAAAATTTTAATAATCTCTTGGGATTGAGATGAGGAGGATGGCAAAGGGAGAAATACTTTAATAGACAAAGTGAAGACACTTGGATACTCTAGAAATACACGGGGTGCATAGGTGAGGTGGGTAAATGCATGTGATAAAATGGCTTCTTCTCACCGGTGTGGAATGTGTATGTATTCACTTGCATACTCATTTTGGTTACTGTCTTCTGTATATTGTGTATGCACGATTTCCCCCATTCTGAGTAAATTTTTAGTGTGTTTCTCCCCCAAGATGATCTGTCTGTGCACAGCACACATTCACAGGTTAATAGCGCAGTAACGTTATTTATGGCAAGGTTCGCCTAGGGTAGATATAGTAGTGGGGAATTGAAACTAAATACGTGAAAGAGCTATGCAGGAATTATTTGGTTCACAGAAACTTGCTCACATATGCTTGGGGGAGGAGGAGAAGAAAGCTCTTTCTTCATTTAAGACACTTGTACTTCTTCTTTTTCCCTTGCCATCAGTTACTCATGTGCATCTTTCTGTCAGAGACTTCAGTCTCTTTTAGCCTTGCAAACGTTAGATTTGTTATTTAACACTGTATAAGCCTTGTAAGTGGAGAAACAGGAATAGGTACTGTGGAAGGAGCCTTCATGGATCAGCCACTGATGGAATAGAAATGTTCTCAGTTTGACATGAGCATATAAATTACAAGTTCATAGGGTCAATCCAAATATAATGTGGAATTTAGTTCACCCGTACCTCCTGTGTATTTGAAGTACATAAGAGCATTAATAAATTGTTTTTATAGCAGAAGATCTGTGCAGTGCTCTGCAAACTGACAAAATAGTCCATCTTTAAGTAGAAGAATGTGCAAATCAATGGGATGAAAGTGTCAAAGGCATGTCTTTGGGAAGCAGGTTCTTTAATACCACTTCACACACTGACATTATTTCTTTTTAAAATACTGTGTTAAAGAAGGTGTGAGAAATCCCTTGACTTCTGTGTTTAACATCTTAATAAATGTACTCTGAGATTTATTGCCTGGTCAGTTCAATCAGTGGAATTCTTACAGTGAAAGATATCTGCAAATGCCCACGCAACTATAAGTATAAAAGAACTTCTGAACCTTCTAATCTTTGGAAAGCACAATGAAAAAATAAATATTTTTTTTTTTCCCAGGTGGTCCTATCCAAATTTCAACAAAAGCAATAATTTGATATCTGCTGTTTAAAGCATTGTTCCTAAATTGTACTAGTTACAAGGAGAAGTGATTCCAGCCTCAGACTTTCTACATTTTGCATCATTTAGACTGAAAAACCATTCTTTTTCCAAATAAGTAATAGGACTGGACAGTGGAAGTATTACTGTCTTACAGATGAGAATTTATGGCATGAAGATTTCTTGCAGACCTGAGACTGGACAGTGAAGTTAGTAAGTCCATATATGTAATTCAAAAGCATGATATTTTACTTCTTGCAGAATATTCGAGTTGTTCTGTAAGATCGTGGTCTTTCAAAATTTTGACCAAAGAAAGGAGTAGGGGACAAATCCTTGGTACTAAGCCAAGCTTTGCCAAACTTTTTCTTCTCCTGTTTGGAAAAAATCATTTTAGAAGATGTCACAGTACAAAAAAAACCCAAAAAAACCAATATCTAAAATAATGCATTTTTTCCACTAGGCATAGTCTGTATATACCATTTCTTTATCCATCCTTCAGGAGCACATAGGCCAACATTGTTCTGATTACCTGTATGGACTGCATCGCTGACCATCTCTTGGGCATTGCATTCCTGGTTAAATTTGTTACTGTTTTTTCTTTTGTTCTCTTACTTAAAAAAAAATTCCAGTAAGGTGATTTTGTTATGTATGAATTACTTACGAACCTTAAGGTTAAAATTTGTATTAGGAGTTTGCATACAATTCATATTATGTAGGTCCTGACTGCTTTATTATAAGGTAGTAAGACAGAGTGGAGGAGTTTGTGAGGCTTCAGGGGTTATTGATTGGGAAGGTGCTTGCAGTCAGAAGAAGACAGAGTTAAGAGGTAGCGTGTGATGAGATAAAGGCTGGGGTAGGGAAGTGATTATGGCTGGGGACCTGCTAATCACCGACCTCTGTAGGGATCCTGTAGTTTATCACTAATCTCACTTGCACTTGGCGTTTTCCTCGGTGGCTGCTGAGTGAGTGCTTGGCGAGGAGGGGGCTGCCAGGCCAGCAGCTGCACTGGTTGGCACTGGCGTGTTGAACAGCCACGACGTAGCCAGCGTCATGCTTGGCACAGGGGAGCCAATAGCACTTAAACAAATTGTTGTGAAGAGAATAGGCGGTTGTTTGTTTTAGGCACTTTCTCCAAATTGTGTTGCTCAGACCTCTGTTTCATTGCCATGAGTTTTGGTCACAAGTGTTGTAAGGAAAAAATTGGGACTGTTTAGTTTGAGGAAGAGGAGTCAGAGCTCTCTACAGCTACTTGAAAGGCCATTGTAGAGAGGTTGGTGCTGGTCTCTTCTCACAGGTAATTAGTGATAGAATCAGAGGGAATGGCTTCAAGCTGCAACAGGGTAGGTTTAGGCTGAACATTAGGCAAGAATTTTTCACAGAAAGGGTGGTCAGACACTGGAATAGGCTGCCTGGGGGGGTGGTTGAGTCCCCATCCCTGAATGTGTTTAAGAGTCGTTTAGAAGTGGTGTTGGGGGATATGGTGTGGGGGAGGAATTTGTAGAACGGGATTGATGGTTGGACTTGATGATCCCCCAAGGGTCTTTTCCAACCTGAATGATTCTATCAAAAATGTGTGTAATATATGTATTCACAGTATATGCACTGGTCTATTGTGTACCTTTAAAATATTAGAGATAAGATTGTAGGTGTAAGACAGATACTAAAACTGTGACAAGCTTTGTTAATGAGTAGGCCTCTACAGGAGACAGGATGAAATTATTCCTCTGAGGTTGTGGGCGATGTCTAGATTGGTACTGAAACGTTTGTGGCTGCAGGAGTAAGTCTTGCCTCTATAGAGAAGGCAGCACACTAAATCCTAGGAGCAAGGCAGGGTTTGTGTTTTAATCGAATGCAAATTTTCCTATCATACTGAATAATTGCTGAATAACAATTTGTAATGCCAACAAAATTTAAAAAAATAAAGGATGGATCTGTGCTGGCAGCAGCAAAGAGGTTGGTCTGTAAACTGCATATTTTGTTTCTGCTACGACATTTGTGATAAATTGAAAAGTGATGTTAAGAGTTGTAGAAAAATGTTTACTTTGTTGAATGTTTTTCTTGCATCCTCCATATGCACCTGCCAGTACAGCTTGTGCTGTTACATTTGTTACATTAGATCTGCATATGCAAAATTATTTTAATGTATTCTGTAGGTAACAGAGGCACATACTTTGTCACTGGATATTTTGTTACTAGATGTGGAGGGGGAGAAAGCAATATAAAAATTGATTTCTAGCCAAATATACCACCATCAGTTTCATAACTTGGGGAGAAAAAAAAAAAAGAAGAAAGAAATCCTCTAAGTTATCCACAGTGTTTTGTCACAAACTGACTTTTGGGGAGGCTGGCTGTTGTGACCACCTAATGGTGTTACCAGTGATGAAATGGTGGTTAGGAACTGTAAACATGTGCTTCAGCATCCACGGAAAGAGGACTCTGCTCTGGGGTCTGCAGGCTGGAGGAGAAACCGCTTCGGTAACATGGTGTTTTCCATGTTGCAAACCAGATCCGTCCCAGCAATGTATAGGAAGATCTTTGGTCTGTAAACAGTTCATTTTGTGGGAATTGGAAGTGTTATGTTCCGTTGTCCTCTCACGAACAAAGCAGCATCCTGCAGCAGCAGGAGAAGGCGGCTTTGCTGCTGGCAGGCATTTGAGGCACGTTCGCTGGAGTAGTCCTCAGCGGAGTCAGTGCAGTGCTGCTTTCGGCCCGCTCTCGCCTTGCATCTTGCTGTTTCAGTTCATTCCCTGTGAAGAGTATTTAGGCTGCACAGCTGTTGTACAGATAGATTTATTATGGAATACAATTCCTTGTGTGGTATGTGAAAGCTATGTTAAGTTGTGTTCACGTTACATTTAGACAAGCAATTGCAAGAGAAAAAGAATTATTTAGTAGATGCTATTAATGTTTGAATTGGTACAGAATGTGTTAAGGTTTTAAGTTTAGCAAATACTTGTGGTTCAAAATACTGTGGTATTTTATTGGTTGGGTTTCTTTTAACTCCATGGTTTTGGGGCTGTAAGCCTGTTGACGTTTTTGTTGAGGAAAATACATGAAACTTACTAAAAATAAAATCAAACAAAAATTAATTCCAAGTTATTAAAAATGCCTTGTGAGTTGATCTGTGCAGATTTAAGATTTCTGTATATAATCAACTCAATTATTTTTAAATGTCTGCTGCTTTAGTTCAGAGCTGGTTGGAAGACTAAACTCTGGGATGTAGAGCTGCTGATCTGTAACCTGGAGAGAAGTTTACCATGATACTACTTTGTAAGCAAGGTATAGATTTTGCTCTAAAATGACACCACAGAACTTTTGAAACATACGAGTACATGATAAAGATGATGGAGGTGGTAGTTTGCAATAGCCTGGTGTAAGAAGCCCCACTGCACAGGTCTGATGGCTTGAGGAAACTGGCCAATGCTGCTTTACTTCTCATGAACATTTTCTGGGGGAAAAAAAAAATGTGAAGAAATAAATTTCATTTGGGCATTACTTTACCTTCTCAGTTGGTATGTCTGCATGTTACCTTACAGCTGTGTTTACACAAACCTGTACAAACGAAAACATTAAATGAGGATTTTGTCATTAATAGTGTTTCAGCATACCCCTCGCTTTTCTGTCACCGTCAGGTGCTGTAATGAGTTTCTTCATGTCCCTATAATGCTTGAGCATTAATGTTTCTGAACTTCCAGCTATAATAAAAAAGATACTGTTGCCCTCTGCACAGTGAGCACTGTCTGAGGCAAGACCCTCTTGAGGGAAGGTGGAGAGGATACAATTGGACAGAGCACATAATATATTGAACAGCAAATCACGTGTGTGTGTAAACTGGCAAGATATTTTGGGGTTTGCTTTGGCTTTCAGTGTCACCATATTTTTAAAATTTTGGTGCTTGTAAACACTAATACTCTGTAAGTTTGGTTTTTACAGTAACCTCTACGTTTTTGCAGTCTTCTGTCAATCTGTAGAGAATATGAATAATTAAGAAAAGTATTTGTTAAGCTCAAAGCCACCAAAGGCATTTTGCTTTGGTATATTTGTCTGTGTGTTAGAACTTTATTGGATGCCAGAGATCGCCCATGCGTTGATAAGATGTGGAACTTACCTGTTGGTTAAAGCAATGAGGAAGTGGCATCTTCTCAAACTTGACATTACCCACCTTGCAAGTACTTTACTTGCTTACTACATGGAGCAGTTGCTAAGTGTTTTCTCCTTCTGTTGATAAGTAAACGCTACCTGTGGCACTCTGCTTAGAAGGCGTTAAATATGAAGAGTAGCATCGTGCCTAGGCTGGAGCAGCTGAATTGTGTTGAAATGCCAACAGGCAATTTGCTGTCACTACTCTTTCTCTTTCCCGTTGTGCTGGTAACACAACTGTCCTGGGCCACTGCCAGACAGCACCAAGCTGGGAAACCTTTTTGATGTAGTGTCAGTGAAGCCTCGGGGCTGTGGACAGTCCTTCCTTATCTCTCGTGAGCAGTGCAGCAGATGTGCTGTGGTGATGCCGGGGACTCAGGCTCCTCCACCTCTCTCCCATCCTCCCACTGTGCCAGTGTGAAGGTGATGCTGGAAGCAGTGCTGGGGTCCTGCAAAAGGGACAGAAGGAATGGTTATACAGATGAAAGAACCAGGAAGAGGACTTGAGTGTGGGCTCAGTGTTTCTGTAGCATTTGTCTGTTTGTTTTTGTTGTTGTTTAAGAGGGTGTGCCTTTAACACTGTGACACTGTGGCAGGTTTGAGAGTCATACCTATGAGTGCTTACACTGGAATGCGTTTAGGAGACTCTCCCCACTTAAGGCACCATCTTGTACTTGATCCTAAGTCACTTTCCAAACCTTTGCTGGAAAGCTTAGCTGGTTGAACATAGGTTAAGGGTTAGTTTGCTCCAGCTCTTAATTCTTGATAAATGTGTAGGCTGTGCAGCAACAGGCGACCTTGACTTCTCTCAGTCATTTCTTAGAACCAAATTTAGTACAGATTGGGCTACACTAGTCGGTTTTTCCCCTTACTATGAACCTGCCAAACTTTTTAAGTGATAACATTTAAATAACATGATTTTATGCATTCTTATCTAACAATTTCTTGCTTGCTACACAAGCCATAATTTAAATCATAATTTTTCTAGCCTCTGTAATTGACTCTTGTACAAATATTTGTTTTAAAGCCTGCCTGGAATACTGCATACTTCAGTGGAAGTTGTTTATCATGTGTATAAGATTCTCATTTTCTGGAAAGAAAATGCTGAGTCTGGTTTAATATGAACAGCGTGATTCATCCTACTTCGTATAATTTTGCATGCTAGGTATTTTATTTGCTTGGTGCCCTATAGTTGTTAGAAGCAAATTGCTTCGGCAGAGAAATGTTAGCTTTTTTTTTCCTCCCTTTGTTACGGCAGAGCTGCCATTTTTCAAGCAACTGTTTTCAGCAAACTGTTGTTGAGCAGACTGCCTGTAGTTAGCAAGATTACCATCTTTCGGAGATGTTGTTCCCAAAGAGTCAAACTTCCGCTTCCTCTCTGCTTACACAAGATGCATTTTTTTAAATGAACAATATGCAGTACTTCAATTATGAAAAGTACATATGAAAAAGAAATGATATCTCGTACAAAATGACATTTAGAAATTTTTGGTAGTAAGTGAAAATTAGAAAAAGCAAAAAAAAAAAGGAATCCTGTTCAGGAAGTGCAGTTGCCGTAGTATAGAGCTATCTATAGAGCTATCTGTCATTGCAATGGGAGGGGGGAAAAAGGCTACTTTATCTTACAGGAACTGGATGGCACACGCATTGTTTAGAAAAGGGAATGTATAGATAGGTAAGATGACATTAGTTTTCAAATAGATAGGTATCATGATTTATTAATGCTCTCTTCTGGGTAGGACTCTGAGTGGTGTTACAGGGTGTTTCTTAGTTTTGTGTCATCACTAGGGTAGGCACACACACTTGGTGTTTTCTGTTACATATGTGATGACATTCTTGACATTGTTCAGCAGAAACTTCTATTCAAGATGTTCTTAAAAAGCAGATAAACTTCTGAGCCCTAGTGAAGAACTTTTACACTGAGTTTTAATATACAAATCCATTTGGTGGCATAACAAACAAACACAGCACTAAATAGCTTTTCTGGAATTGACAAATACGTTGCTAATGTCTTGCATCCTCAGACAGTGAGGTGAGAGCACAGGAGCTCTGCATGAGGTGCTGTATTTGCTCTGTGCTACCTTCAAGCAGAGAGTACGTCTATGGCAGAGAAGAGTCTGTTTTGCTGTCCTGACCCAGTTGTATTGCTTGGGTTTTGTTCCAGACTGGGATGGGGAAATGAAGGGATCTTTAAGGATTTAAGGGATGAATGTCAAGAACTGAATGATTCAGCCATGATTTCAGTTTGATGAAGGTCGTCTTGTTGTTCTGAATTGAAGATTTTGTTCACTTCTCACGTGGTTTTGTTGGTTTTGTTTTACTGCTTATTCATCGCTTAAGATGATACCAGCTATATGTTATAAGGATAAATGTCTAAAAGTGTCTATACCTTTGCTCATTGATAATGGAATTGAAGATGGACCTTTGCCCTTTATATTTAAACACACGGAGAGGGGTATTTTATAACAATAAAAAATTGCAGTAGTTCTTTTATTACTGGTGGGTTAGGGAAAAAATGGAAGTAGGTACGTGTGTTGTCTATTACAGTAGTGCTGTTTGAGTGTGTTAAGCACAGATGTACAAAAGCCTCTTTCTATTCTTGTAACTTAATTTTAAAAATTTATTATCATGCTAACAGATTTTCTGAGGACAACTGATGCAGATACCTAGCAGATTTTAAAAAGAACCTAATTTCAAATGTCTGTCTTTTTACAGGAAAAGCCTCAGAGAGAGGTCCGTTTCCATTGTATGGTAGAGATACGGGGTTACCAGGCTGTCAAGTAAGTATAGTCATGATTGCAAAAGGAATAATCAGAACTAAAGTTTAGCTTAAGTTACTGAAATACGTCAGGCTACCTAAAGTAATAAACAAGAACGCCTTCCACAAATGTGCTTCAGTTGTGTGTATCACATCTACACATCATCGTGAAATGAGTTTTCTAACCCTTTTACAGTTGCTCTTTCCTCTCTCCAAGTCTGCAAACAGAATTGTAGACTGGTACTGATTGCACATCCTGATTAGTCTGTGATACTTTGGTATTTCATGTGTAATTTGTCAAAAAATATCAGTAATTGCTGAGTCTAGTTCATTATTTAACTGTTACTCCTAGTGGAGATCATGTGCATTTTTTAAGAAAAAGTGTTACTAGGCTTTTCAATTTTTAGCAACTAGGTTATCCAGTATAATGCTGCATTATTTTGTGATTTTGATGTGTTCTTTAATTAAGAAAATTTTCTTTTTATGTCTCTAAGTCTTCATTTTAGAATGAAGACTTCTTCCATGTTATTTCCAATGAGACATATTAAGAATATGCAGTTGATCATTGTTTAAAAGTCTTGTTTTGAATGTACAGGAAGTTTGAATGTTTAAAAAGTATAATCAGCATTTGATTACCCCAAGTATTTGTTGACAAATATTTAAATAACTGATATATTATGGTTTCAATTCTAAAAAATTCAGTTGGTTGGTTTATTTCCTCGAAGAGGAGTCTCCTTTAATTTTACTCTAAATAGAGTATTTGGTTTGCAGCAATACTTTCAGGAACACCTTTCTTCTAGAGGATAAAACTTAGCACATGAGTCTTTTAACTAGTGGTTTGGAAAGTGTGAATAGGCAACACCGTGTGGCAATGCAGGCCTAACATTGCTTCCCCTATTAAGAAAGGATTGGTCTCACAGCCTTTACTACTTCTCTGCAACACAGATGTGATGAACAAAGACCCGTTTGTAACTCTAGGGGTGAACTCCCAGTAATATTCTTGCAAAAAGCAGTATACCTCTTTAAGTTCAAGTTATGGGCTTCACATTATTGCCAGCCTAGAGAGTAAAATATTGTATTAGTGTTATTACTATTGTTCAAATAAATCTGTATGTACTGTATTTAAATGTAACAACGTAAACTTGACGTTAATTTGGAAGCAAATTATTTTCCATGTTACTCTTTCATTACGTTAATGTTCTGTATTGGAAAATGGGTTTGTGTTAACTTTGCATAAAATTCTGATTTACTTTGCAATAACGAGTCTAATTTCTGTTGTTTGGCTTCTCACTAAGGGAAATACTTTTATATCTCCTAATTGTTCATATCTAGTGCAATTTAATACTATTTTTTTTACATGTAGCTATTTTCAAGTAAAAATCTTACACATTTTTTCTACTAACATCACTTCTAGTTCTGTTTATTCCTTTGATATGCTTCCTACTATATCTTCTCCCACAGTTCCTTCTTCCTTAAACATTTTTATTATATGGCAAAAATGTTATTATAGATCTGTTTCATTTTTATATTCAGGATAATAGAAAATGATCATAGAGTTAACCTTCAATTAAATTTAAAATCAGTTTCAATTTATGTGATAACTTACAGTTTGTATGTTAATTTGGCCTTATCAGTTAAATCTGACAGTGTTTGAAATAATTTGCTAATTTGGAACCTAATGGGATTTCTGAATCTTACAGGGTTCTTTTGTTTGTAGTTTTCATAAATCCATGGTGATGCCTGAAATACAGCTCTCATTGTAGGTACAATATTTGAAAGCTATCGTAGAGAAAAAGGTTGAAAGTGATCCTCTGAGAGGTCATTTTGACAATCCTGATAAAGAATCAGCTGCATTGTCCCTACCAGATGCTCGTCTAGTCAGCTCTTACAAACCTTTAGAGGTGGAGGACACTCATGACCATGCTGGGTTTTGTTTTCCATGATTTAAATGTGCTTACTCATAAATATTTTCCCTGATGCCTTATTTAAATTTTATTGTAATTAAAGCATCTAATTCTTGTCTTGCTGATGGCGGACATGGAGAAGAATATATACTCTTTTAAGTCTGTAGAAGCTAGGAATCCAATAGATGATTAAGATAAGGAGTCCTTAGAAAAGATGAGACATAAACAGAGTTGTTGTTTACATTGGTGTGTATAGTGCAGGTATATTTTTAATCGGGGATATGTAACAGGGTCTATCTCAGATTGAAGTCTTGGTAGAAAAGCTTGGCCTTTGCTCTAGCTGTTCTCCAGTAGGTTCTCAGCCCTGGGGGAATTAGTGTTTTTAACTAGCTCAAGTACTTCATCCAAGGACTTACCATTATGGCAAAAATAAATTAACTGGATCTTTCTGACAACACTGTTAAATTTTGCCATGTCGTATTTGCCTTCTTCATGACAAATAGCCAGTCTTTGATACTTGTCTGTTTGGTCTAAATTTTCCCAATATCTTCTTGCGGTAATGCTGGCCAGCTTGTCATTCCTCAGCCTATATTTTTCAGTTTACAGGTTCCTTGTGCAAAAATGTGTTTACTTTGTAACACATTGCTTCTACCCTCTCTAAATTTGTTGGTGCAGTTTTGAATTCCAGGTTTGTACTGCATTTGTAGGTCCTTTTGGGTTGTTTGCTTTGTGAATTTAGTCTTCATTTTTCATCCAAGTCACTAATTAAGAGGTGGAATGATGCCCAAAACAGATGCTTGCAAAATCTCAGTTAATACATTCACCCAGCACTGATCATGAACTCCTAGCTGCTGATTTTTAAACAGGTTTGCTCTGCATTCAGCAGTAGTTTGTTGTCCATGGTTGCTTAGTTCACCTGTGAAATGTGAGAGTAGTAAAAGCCTTATTAGAACACCTTTTACGCTGTCTGAGAAGGAAGTGACATTGATTTTACGTAGTATATTCCAGCTAAATCCATATCACTTATTTGTTATCTTCTGGCATTTGCAGTCTATTTCTTACAGTATTCTTCCAAAAAATGAAATTTAAACTGTTGAGGAATTACAAGCTGCTGCTTTTTTTTCTTCCTGAAACAACCAACCAACCTTATTGTTTTTTAGTCCCTGCACTTTCTCTGAACGCAGAGTTTTCAAAGACAGTTTCTGAAATTGCAAGAATGGCAAGAGCCAGGCTTCTGAGTATCTGAGAGGCTACAGAGGAACTGAAAATACCTAACTGGTAAACTGGTGGTTTATGATTTTTGTGGGGGATTCCACCATTCCTGTTGGCTGCATAATTGCAGATTTGTGAAGGGCATCTTTTCACAAATCTTAAATCAGATATAGATTAAGTTTTCA
This sequence comes from Nycticryphes semicollaris, assembly GCA_013400055.1. Classification (NCBI taxonomy): domain Eukaryota; kingdom Metazoa; phylum Chordata; class Aves; order Charadriiformes; family Rostratulidae; genus Nycticryphes; species Nycticryphes semicollaris. The sequence goes on along the minus strand of VXBJ01002555.1, from coordinate 1,668,520 downwards.
GAGGGCTTTTTGTAATAAAAAGAATTTTCTTTATATTTGTGTAATGTAATACTGAAATCTGGAGTGCACGTAAAAGAAACGAGATTAGATTCCAGATATTGAATGTGTGACTCTTGTTTCCAATGTCATCAAAAAGGTACCCAGCTGTCACTGCACATTGTTTTGACAGGTCTGAGCTTGAAGAAGGGCAGGAATCTACACTATTTTTGAAGTGAAATGGAGATAAATGTGCAATATATGTGTAGCTGTTGGTTAATTCTTCTAATTGTTTCTGTGGGTCTTCACAGAAGCTAACATTCTCCCTGTGAGCCTGTAAGTGCCCTGGCTAATTGGGNGGGGAGGGGCGGGGGGGGGAGGTGCAGTGATGTTCCCATGTGCCTGGCAAGGTCTCCCTCTCCCCACTGGCAGCACTAGGCTAAAGCTTGTACGTTATTTGTGACTGTCCCCTTAATGTTCTGTTTTAATTCTAAATAATCATGCATGAAAAATAGACATTATGGATTTTTTGACATGTGGAGTAACACATGTACCCTCCCTTCATAATAATTCTAATTCCGCATACTATCCTGTGTGTGACAGAGGAGATAAAATCAAGTGCTAAATGTAATGGATATAAGGCAAGAAGTAGAGGTGTTCCCTGGGTTTTGTTTAAAGTGTAACCTTTCTATAAACTGACATATCTTAATTTACTTTCGTTTTCTAACTTTATAGTCTGTATGTTCTGTATGATGATGGGACGCTTAAAATGTTATAACATTCACTTAGGAAAAAGTTGAATTGATGATAAATCTGTAGAAAACATAATGCTGGAAGTAGCTATGAATTATATTTATTAAATGCATTTCACTTAGTCTATGTAAAATTATATATGTAATACTGAGTGAAGTACTTCTCTTTATACAGCCTGATATATACATATGTTACTCTAATATACCATGCAGTGCAAAATAAGTAGTACTACACAGCTTATGAAAAATTTATATGATACTGTGTATACTATATATGTTTTATTTAGTAGTGGCAGATGGATTTTTAATTAATTTCTGCTGCTATTATAATAAGCTTTGTGTTTATTGGTAATAAATAAGGCTGCTTCTGAATATTTATTTTTTGGGGGTGAAGAAAAAAAAAATCCAATAGAAGACTGTTCCATCAGTGCTTCCAGTAGTATTGCTACACCATCTTCCCCTCGCTAGCCATCAGCTCTACTATTACTGTGAAGCTAATGAGAGGTGACTCATTTAGCAGCATGTTATTGCATCATTGCAACATGATGTAAGGCACATCAGGCATTATTAAATTAGACTGAATTTTGCAGTATGACACTAACACTTTGTGCACATTAGCACCATACTTAGCACTTCTTATGGGAATATGCTTCAAGTAAACATATTAAGACATCATTTCAGACAACTTTCCAGGATTTACCAATTTCTGCTTTATCAGAAAAAAATATACATGCTTCACTGGAATATGAAGATGTACTGGCCTTTGCGCATCTTCAGAGCATGTTTCATAAATTACTTAAAATATATGCTGTTATGTGGATAGTACCTTGGAGAAAAAATTAGCTGAGTTCTTACTGTTTGCTACAGTAAGCAAACAAACCTATCCATCTCCCACCTTTGCTATGATTCAACATGGAAACATTCCCTCATCTGGGTACCAGTCAGAGAAAGCTAGAATTTTATATGCCTGGCTCACTTTTGCTGGAAAGTATCTCAGGATTTAATACAGTATAGATATTGAGCAACTGGAATTCATGCTCTTGGCTTTTTAGCAAGAATTTGTGACCTTTTTTTATTGACTTAAGGAGAACCGTCTTCACGATGTAATATGGAAAGTTAAAAGTTTGTATCTTGTTGTCTGCAGATTTACCAGTGCATTAAAGAAACCTTACACGAAGACTGTGTTTATTAGCTATTACATCCTTCACAGACTAAAAAGTTTGTTTTATTTTTTGGGCAAAAAAAATTTAGGTCACTTTTTAACAAACACGCTATAAGAACTTTGAAATAAACCCGAAAAATGCCCTTAGCACCAATTTCTTGGGCAATTTAACAGATGATCACTTTGGCAAAAGAAATGTTTGTGAGTGTATGTTACTTTGCCATAGTCAGTAATTTGCCTCTTTCCGATTTAAAAAGACTTTAAAGCAGTTGGAACAGAATGCAAATCTGAAGAACAATCCTGGGGTGCTGGGGAAGGTGGTATCTGGGAGCACGCTCTGTCTAACAGCTCTCGCAGGTTGAAGCAGCATAATAAGAGTAGAACTCCAGAAAGCTGAGTTGTCTGGGGGAAACATAAAAGCTCACCAATATTGTGCATAGGCAAAAATGGCAGCTTTTTTTTCTGTTACTGTTGAGGAATATGCAAGCAAGAGTGAAAGCAAGTGTCTATACTCTGATGTAGATACCAGCTTCCTATAGAGAGAAAAATTAATAGAACTGAACAGCACCAACCTAAAATTACTTTTAACATGTTCCTAAACCATATAACTGTAATGTGTGCATATAGTATAACGGAGAAGATTAACTGATTTTATTTTTTTGGTAAAGCATGAGGTAATGCTAGACAGCTGGAAGAATAAGCATACAGACAAAAATGTGAATGTTGGGAGGTAAGGTGTAGAAAAACTTATGTGGGAAGCAGAAATGAGATTTACTGACAAAAATGGAAAAGCGAAGAACAGTATGAAAAATGTGATTTGAAATACATGTTTTGTAAGAACAAAAAGACTTGGAAGTGGCAAGAGTGAAAGAAATGAGTGATTGTGAATAGTGGGATAGAGTGGTGTTTTAGTAGTGTCTGACAGCTGAGATGTTACTTAAAATGTGTGAGTCAAAAAACAAAAAGGTATTTGTAGCACATCACAACTTAAAATGTGACTGTTCTTCAAGTGTCTGTGAAAGCTTCCAAATAATATCTGTCTTGATCTGTTTTTAACAATTCATTATGTCACTATAAGGGCCGTTATACTAGATACTCCTAACATTCTTTACTGTGGCTTTATATGCCAAAGAGTAGTGAGCACTAGACATCTTACTGGAAAAGGAACTAAGTAATGGACAACTGTGTAGAACAAATACATTTGGTGTTTCTTTGGAGGGTCAGTGAGTATTTTGTAATTTCTTCTTGGGTTGCCTGATGTCTGTCTGAGGTTTGCTTGTGCAAACTCTCTTGCACAGAGGGTTCTGCAGTTTTCACTTCTTCCTCTAGGAATTTTGTTCATTTTCTGAAACTTTTTTGTATTGCTTGTGTCTAAGATGCCTATCCCAACTTGGCTTCCTTGAGAGAAATAATTAGACAGTTATTCTGTGTTGAGGATGTGCCATCTGCTCTAATGATATTGTAGAATTATTGAAAAGACCGTTACCTTTCTTTTTTAAAAAGGCAACTAATAAGAGAGTTTAAATTAATGGAAATATGTAAATAACTTGTCTCAGGAATGGTTGGAAATAGGCATCTTTAGACCACACCTAAGTGGTTAGACAGTAGAGGAAATAATATTGTGGCAAAAGGGGTGTGAGAGCATGGATAATTCTCTCTGGAGAGTGTTAGGCTAAACCTTGTAGGTTGTGTGTCTCAGATCCCGGCAGGCTTTCAGGCTTTTTTTTTTTTTTTTTCTTAATTAAACTTCCAGGTTTTGAAATCAGATTTTTTTTAAAAACCGGTAATATAAAGTGCATAATTACAGAATATACAATTCAATGTAATTTTGTACAATAAGGAAAAACGTGCATAATGTAAACATTATAATTATAGAAAAAGGGTGCAATGGGGGGGCTTCCCTTCATATTTTTTAGAAAAATTTTAGAATCTATCTTGGTGCCAATGAAAGATGTCAGATTATGTCAGCTCTGGACCCATATGTGGGTGGATTTTTTGTTNTTAATAGCAACAAGCAAGCTCTTCCCCGCTCACTGCTGGCAGTATGTTGGAAGATGCTTTGGACGGATCTTTCCAATGAGGCAGAAGAATACATGATATTCTGGACCTGTCTTAACTGTGGGGCCTTAGAAAAGATCACAAGCAGTAGAATCAGTTGCTTGTCTTCCTTTCTCACATAGTTTTAGAAACAGGATAGGGAACATAAGATCTGTTTAAATCCAAGTGATACTGAGTTACGGAAGTATAAAAAATTGCAAAGCTTGTACATGTGTGGGATTTTTAACACCAATATAACTTTAAAGCTGACAAACTGATTTTATTTTGTAAATTTTCTTTTTAATCTTCTCTTCTCTGACACCTTTGATGTCAGGTGTCTCCCGAAAGCAGATTTTTACAGTTGAGCTATCAATCTCTAAGAAAGGTGGCTTCTGAAAGAAAGGCTGACACAATGTTAACTGAAGCAGTGACTCTGGATTCTGCCAGCTGATACCATCTTAAAAGGTCAGGATGGCAAGAGGGATATATAGTTTAAGGGCAGATGAAATGTCCAAATTTGAGTTATTTTGCTTCATTTTACTTCTCAAGTAAAATCAAGCAGTATTAACTTTCTCTTGATTATGATTTATTAGAAGTGAATTACTCCTTGTGCTATTGGAAAGATACTTCCTGTCTCTCAGCAGATAAAGAGCCTGCAGAACCTTTTTAGAAAGTAAAAAATGTGCTGGACACAGGCTAGATTTCTTTTTCCAGAGCTGGAGGTGACCACCTGAAGTTAATCAGGGAAGACATTCCCCCCGGAATGAAGTGGGTAGCAGGTGTTAGGAATTAGTTATAGTTGGGGGAGGGATGCTATTTATAAAAGGGGAGCAGTTCTGCAAGGAATCATTTTGAATGTCTTAACCAGACAAACTGTTACTTGTCTTTGCCCTTCTCTTTCTCACACTGTTTAGGGTTGGCAGATTTTCTTGCCTCGTTTTAATTTTTGTGTTTGATTGTATTTAAGATGAATGTCTTATAAATCAATATTATAGTATCTTACACATTGCTGCATAAGGAAGTAAAAAGCATCTTAACACCATGGAACACAGACACCATTTCTTTGTCCAATTACTCTTTGTCTCCAGCTAAACTTACTGCCCCAGAGTTGGGGTACTTCTCAGTTGTGAATTTATGGTATTATTGGAGGATGGGGAAAAGATGAGATCAGTTCTCTTCTCCCAGCCATGCCTGTCTGAATGAGATGGGTTGCCTTTTGGATTTTCTTGCAGTGTTTATTTCTTTTGTCTAGAACTACGTTGAGCCCTAATTTACCTTTTGTAGCTCACAGGGTGAGAAAGCACCTTCCCAAATTTAGCAGATATTGCTGCTCTCAGGATGAATACAGGCCCTGAGTGGACTTGGGAAGGGGGAGAAGCAGCCTCTTACCTGTGGGTGAGGGTATCTGAGCAGGTGCCACTGGGTGGAAAGAGGCACAGGACAGATGTGCCATTTTCATTCCTCTCACATGGAACTAAAGCATCTGACTTGTGTTGGTTTCAGTTGTGTTGTGGAGTGCTTTTCAAGATATTAGTGCTCCTGATGGCACACATTTCTGAAGAGCAGGAAGAGAAGGATATTATTTATTAAGGGGAGGGGATTGTAGCATAGGATATTTACTGGGCTCATCTACCCGTTTACTAGCACCCTAGTATTGGACTGAGCTTTCACTTGATCATATGTGAAAACATATAGGTCCTCCATGTTAAGTCCTAACAATTATCTGGTTGGTATATTAATGATAGATTTTGAACCCTCATTATGTTAGGCATTTACTGACTTGGTGCTTAAAGCATTTGCGATTTTTCTCTTGGTTGTATGGGAGAGGAGATGCGCAGCTTCCATACCATATACATGAAACATTCTACTAATGGTCTGGAATCTTTTGAAATCATTTTGCTGAAGATGCAGAGGGAGAAACAGATGCAAGGATAGTTTGAGCTTTATAATATCCTTTATAGTCTGACTTGTGTAAATAAGATTCAGCATAAAATCTTTTATTATAATGTTGACTTCTCGTGCTCGTATCTTGTAATCATAGAGAAAAGCAGGAAGGCTGGTACCAAAAAATTAAAAAGTAGATGAATAACCCCTCAGCTGCTTCTCTTCTGACATTCTGCAGTTCTCCACAAACCTTCTGCTTTTGTATAATCACAGTAAGGAAAGCTGTTCAAATTACTGTTTTCATAATGCAGCAAAAAGATTCAAAGGCAAAGGGAGGGGAGCCTGACCTGTAATCACAATGCTTAGTAATGCCTTCCTAGAATTCAGTCAGCAATGCAAAAATACCTTGCCTGGGGGGATGAGCAAAGACAAGCTGAGCCAGCATAACCCTGGGGATTGGACACCAACATCAGCAGGGTGCCGATTTTAGAAGCCTAAGAGAGAATTTGTAGCCTTGCCAATATGCGGTATCAGTGCAGGGAAGCCACTAGTGCAAAAGAGAAGGAAGGGACTCATTCAGAATATCTGTGTTAATCAGGTCTTTTAAAAAAAAGCCATTTAGATACCAAGTGTTTCCTTCTCATTGCATTTAATCTTTACTCTTCCCACTGCTTAAAAAAACGTACCTGGAATTCTGAATAAACTTCTTCTTTCTCCCTCCTCTGTCCCTGTGCTCAGTCTCAGTGTATTTATCCATAGGAGCAGATTCTGCTTAGGTATACATACTGTATAAGCAGCTCGTGGTGATCTGGAAAAGCTTTGGTGTAAAGAAGGAATATATTGATACCTTGATGATTTTCAGTGTTAACATTAATTGGGAAGACAGTAAAACTAGATGTCTGTTATTTTGTTTATGATGCTGCATCACTTCAGTATTTAGTACCCTAGGTAGCTGTTTTTTACTCCAGTGAACTAGATTAGCCTGATTACACTGGCAGGATGCAGTTGATGGATGACTGTCATTATCTTCTCAAACCTGCATGATACTTTAGGTATAGGAGATGATAATTAAATTTTCAAGAGACTACATTGAGATTATAAGTTCTGAGTATTTTTTTAAAATGAGGAATATGTTTACAATTATCAGCATGTTGTTAGAGGATCCTCTCCCGAGATGTTTTATTAGCAACCCCTGATTTCCTTTAAATTGATCAACGAAGAATGCTCAAGTTATCATATAACACTTTAGATGTTGTTTTGGTTTTTTTAATTCTGGTATGTTCCTCCTCCTGAAACAGACCAAAAATGTATTTGATCAAATCTATCGGTAATGGCTTGAAGATGTACAGGTTAGCACAATATATTTAATGAAACCTTGTTTGAGACAAAACACTAGAGAGGATCATAATTAATGCCTCATTTTCTGCCAGTTGCTATTGATTACTCATTCAGGATCCCTTTGTTCTCAAAATGGTAACACTGTATTTCACATTACTATTTGATGATATTCTCAGGATGAGATTCTTTAACAACATGCTGATAATTGCAAACATATCTCTAGAATTTAAATTTAAAATGAATTTACATCATATGTCAGTGTTTTTCCAAATTCAGCTCCTATTTTGGAGTTGAGTAAAGTGAAATTCAACACTTCATATCTTGGTCATATTTTTGGCTTAAACTGCATTACAGGGAACTCAGGTGAATGGTCTTTTTGCAGCCCAGACTGCTCCACTGTCCTAGTATCTCAGGGGGCAATTACTTGTGAATGTTTTAATTTTGTGCACGGTTTTCCTGTGGAATCACAGGTGTGATGTAGCTGGGGCATTTTGCAAGTTTAGCAGAGTTAGACTTCTCCGTTTTGTTATATTCATTTCAACCAGCTCAGGCAAATTGTCAGGTTTATCTAGAAGGTGAGACGTGGGAAATACTAAGGCACTTTATATACATGCTTTAAGTCATCCAAATGGCTCTGTGCTTAAAAGGACACGTATGTGGAACTGTTGCTCTGCCCAGTGCAGCATTGCAAGTTTACAGTAAAGCAAGGAGTGCACTTACCCTCTGCTCTATGTAATACTGAGAAATAGAGAAATGCCAAGTGAGTTTGTGTATGACTAAGTGGTGAGATAATGGAAGGGTTTGAGAGGAGTGTTATTTATTTATTCTTACAAAATAATGCATCTAAGCTCCCAATTTTGGACTAACCACTTCAGTACTTAAAAAACAACAACAACAAAAAACAAACAAAATCCCCTGTGGACGGTTTTCCTGCCTTAATTAGGGACAGCTTGACTACTGGGACTCAAAGCGTAAACTTTTTGGAAAGAAAGCTAATGCAAAAAACCTAGGAAAACCAAAATGTAGTTGAGTAGTTTATTGGTGGGGGTGTTTTCAAGATCTCCGTTTGCAGTTGGTAGGTTGCAGCTCTGGTTTCCCTGCCAAAGCAGGCTGCTTTATTATGCCAGCACAATGGCCCTGTCATAATCAGTTGCATATAATGGGCTACTGCTTTTATTCTCAACCATGTTATTCTTTTGATAGAAGATAATGAATAATGTAAAGGCACACAGTTGTATTTGGATGAAACTACTGCATAGTTTGGCTATGGCTTCACCAGGAAATTCTGAGTTCTTCAAGTGTTTGCTAATACATCTGCATTTAAACAGTGAAGGTTTAGACCAAGAAGCACAAGGCTAACTGCCTGTAACAAATACCTTTTTGAGAAGGCAGAACCTTATATACAATAGAGTAGTGCACGGAGTGTGTTTGTTTAAAATCTTCATGAATTTTGCAGGATGTCTTGGCTTTCCTGTCTACATGCAGCCTAAATGCGGAAGAGCTGCAAAGAATATTACAGAAGGACATCTGTAGGCCTTTACTTGCCCACATTTCTTTTTTTATATTAAAGTAAGAAAATCAAAGGCGTGTTTACCAATGTATTAGAATTCTGCTGGCCGCTCTCCTACAAATTCATTGAAGGCAGAGCAGTATCTTGGCATCAAGTTGTATCTATAGGATTCTAAACGTTCATAAAGTTGGGCTGGGGAAAGAAATTTCCGTAATAGTCAAACTCTTCCTTTCCTTTATGCTCAAATTCTTTAAAAAACAATATAAAATATGTTGAGTAAGGAGTGTTGGGGTTGGTTTGTTTTTTGTTTTTTTTTCTTAGACGTATCATTTTGATATAAGCATGTAGTTGATTAGCTTGTTAGTTTGAAGGGAAGCTAACTTTGCCTGCACGTGAATGCCACTGCAGTACAGTTATTTCCTTTCTGTGACAAAGGTGTATAAATACACCCCCACCTCCATACATAGATATGATTCTTTTCCTCCCCATCACACCCTTGCAAGGTTTGAATAGTTGATTCCCCTGCAACTCATTTTTGTCTAGATGCTGGCCCGTGTAAAAGCCTTTAGATTTTGGGTCAGTCCACGCCATTTCTCCTAAGGCTGTCAAAACTGTTTCTTGATTTTGCTGAAGAGGATACCTGTGAAAAATACAGCAGTCTCATTTACCTCTTATTCTCTGTTCACTTTGGAATCGGGCTTGCTGTGTTCATAGCTGATTGTAATAAAAGCCTTTTTAATTTTCTTATTTTTTTTGGTTGGTTATTGAACACACATTCCTTAGGAAAAATACTGCTTTAAATAAATTCTTGTTTATCTTGAAGCTGGAAATACGCTTTATACAATCCACAGAGGCAAATTTTTTAGGGTAATGCCTGTTTATTTATAACAGTAATGCAGACAGGACTCGGCAGCATTCAGGAGAATAACCAGTCATTGATTATTCTTTAGTAATTGGATCCGTGCTTGGCAGATGAGGTTCGGAGCGAGCGTGAATGTTCTCTGTGGAGAATGCTGCAAACTGCCTGTAAGTGATCCGCCTCTGTGCAGGGACCTCGGGCACTTAGGAGAAGCTTGGGGCTGATAATACAAAGCTTTTCTGCTATCCTCAGTGGTATTTTTGTATTCCTTTCTTTATCAGATGCCCTTAGGAAAGGATCAGTCCTAATCAATATTGCTTCTCAATTGGTTCAGACAGGCAGAAAAATCAATAAGCTGAACTAATGACATTTTTTATCCTTTTTTTTTTTTTAAGACTGAGGAACAATTATAAAATTTTAAACAGATGCTTTATTGGATTGTGGTAGAATGGGTAGAAGAGGGTTGTGTGTTTTAGGGTGTCCCCTGTCCTTTTTTTTTTTTTTTCTTTTTTTTTTTTTTTTATAATTAACAAACTCTCACCCAAACACAATTTAGACCAGGAAAGTTGTTTAGAGTGTGTTGCATAGCTTGAGATTTACTGGGCATGTATTATATTACTTGCAGACTTACTTTATATTGTTTCAGTAGTCATGCTGTTTTGAAACTCGGGGTCCAATGAAAATGTCAAGAACTGGAATGCTTAGGACAAAAGCAAGGGTGGCAAATGTCATGAGGTAAAGGTTGGAGGTTAAGTCTGGAGAAGATACAGCCACATGCCTTTTGGAATGGCTTGGAAGGAGTCAATTTAAGAGGTTTTACTGGGTGGGTTGGCTATTTTTGTCATCTGCTCTCCCTCTTAATGCCTAGAGGAACGGAGGGACTAAGAACCCTGCCACCCCTTGTTTTGGAGGTGTCTGGATGGACCCCGGAATGTTTCCAAAATCACTGCCAATGATCAGAAGGAGAAGCTGGGGGGAGTGGGGAGGGTTGTCCTTGAGGTGAATGGGACATAGTTCCTAATTGTGTTTGACAGCAGCACTGGGCAAGCAGGGGCTGGAGCAGACGGCCTCCAGAGGTTCCCTGCCAGCCTCAGCTGTGCTGGGACTCTCTGAATGGGACACTTTGGCTTCTTGAAATGACGCTGACAACGCTTCCTCCCTTTCCCTGTGGGCCATGCAAAGAAGTTTTTCAAGTTTTCTTTCAGTCCCAGGTATTCTTGGGCTTAGTGCAGAACTGGTTTTATTGCTTCTTTTGGACACAGTGTTGGTTTGGAGGAACTGCTCTTGGTAAAATGTTGTCCTGATTTCCTGCACTGCATCCACCACTAAAACTCTCATAAATGTTTAGAATAGTGTCTTTGGTAAATTCAGGCTGACACTGTGTAAGCCAGATATTATGATAAGAGTTTGTTTTGCAGAAAACATTCATTAACTGATTGTCAAAGACAGAATTAGCAAATCTTGAAACAGTCTACAAGCAGATTTTTCCCCTCCATATATTTTCTGTAAACTTGCAGGTCACCTCACTCATAAGGGTGTCTCATTTCAATGTAAGTTTTATATTAGTAATTCTAATTTAAAGACTATTTTATTGTAAAAATAAGAATGAAGAAATTGATTTGAGGGGAAACTTTTTTTTATGCTTTAATACTTTTAATCATTATTAACTTCGTTCTTCAAACTCTGATTTGTAAGAAGTAGTTAACACTGGGGACCCTCCCTTAGTTTGTAACAGAGCAACTCCTTCACATACCACTCTTTTCAATTAAAATGCAAGATTTTTCATGCTCAAATTAGTCATTAGATCAGTAAAAGATAGAAATTTTGGTAGCGATATGATGCAAAACCATTTATCTGGAGAAACATGCTTGAGGGTATTGCTTATTTTATGTATAGTCTATAATTGTATATGAACTCTGGATTTTCTGCTAATCCCAGTGCGTTGCAAGTTAGAAGGGATTTAGCACCTTACTGAGAAGTGTGTGAGTTCACCTCACCTTTCACAAGCCTTCCCGGCAAAACAACCAGCTTGAATAATATAATGTAATCCAAAAAATATATTTGTTTATGAATGTACCGTCTGACAATGGAAGCATTGGCACCATTTGGATGTAGGCAAAACTAATGTGTCCTGCCAGCCGACAGCGTGCGTTACCATCTTTGTAACGGCAAGACTGCACTAGGTAGTGACTGAGGAGGAAGAAATCGCATCACTTGTTTCTGAAGGCTGCTGATTCCAGGGTTACCTTAAAACACTGTCTGATTTTGCAGATATTAAAAGCAAAGTGTGTTTTGTGATGTGTAGCGCAAAGTGGACACTGCTATATGAAGAAAGCTGTGTGCAAGAGGCAGGAGTGAACTGATAGTGAATGTGTTTTTACTGCCTGCAAACATGATGTTTTCTGTATGTACAGTTCTGGGGTTTCACTCCATGCTCGGGAATTTTCAGACTAAGACAAGGCTCAGCATAGTATCAACCGTGGAAAAACGATGTTCTTGTAAATCACCAACATTCATTTCGGTTTCACAGAAGAAATCCAAGTAACACGATGCCAAACAATATATAATGCACTTGTTAAGTGTTTAGAAGGTTTTCATATTTACTGCATAGAAAGGGAACAAAAAGGATAGGGTTCAACTACACTGTTCAAGTTTTTAAAATGTCATAATTTTTTATGCTTTCTGCCTTAATCTAATCTGTTGTCTCTTTTGTCTGCATTTGAATTTTTCTTTTTTTACAATTAATCCATGCTTTTGTGAATGTACTAGAAGTCTGGATTTCTAAGTATGTGCTAAAACCTAATGTCACACTATAAACTCTTAGCAGTTTTTATCAGTTATGTTTATATTGTGTGATAGAAGAGGTGTTGTTACACTGCAAGCTAAACAAAGTATTATGACTTTTGTTTAGAATTTAAGTATGAATTTTTTTCAGATGCTTTAAACTGAAATGGTTATGTTTTTTTGGAGACTCACAGCCAAACTTGCTCTGTCTTTCTGAATTATGCTATAGTATGTTCTCTGAGTACTAATTTTCAGAAGCCAACATTTTTTCTGAACTCCAAAGACCTTCACTGAAAGCCCAGTGAATTCCTATAATGCCAGGAGCAATATGTGCAGCTAATAATTTGTTAGCCCAGTGTATACGAACAGCTGGCTTACTATAGAGCTTCATTTTACTTTTCCTCTATATATTTTGCAGTCCAGTCTGCTTCGGTCAGATATGGGGCTTGGAAGTCCAGGTCAGCTGTCATCCTCGGGGAAACCTGGAACACCCTACTACCCGTTTTCTGGCACAAATCAGCGCCGAAGACCACTTCATGACTCGCCAGCTCTTGGTGAGTAATACTGACAATTTTTAAACTTTTGTTCATGATGCATTTCTGCAGACTCTATTCTTTAACAGTTCATTTTATGTACTGGGGATTGGTCTGTACTGAGCAGTTCAAATTACAGCAAACTGCTATATTAGAGATAAACAAGAGTTATTAACATTTTCTTTGAGACACTAGTTTGGATTCAACACTGGTCAGTATTGCTTATAAAACAAACAAGAAACTCCAATAAAGCCCTTAATTGCAAAAGCAATAATGACAGATGGATAGGAGCTGATGACCAGCTGAGTGCCCTTAACCCATGCCATCATTAACTCCTGGAAATGCCTGACCCTGAGGTCATTACCATTATTTAGAAGGCGAACGACACAAAGGGGAAACAATTATCCTTTTATATGCTAAAAGTAACTTTATTCAGGGCAATATATAGTTCATTGTAATTGGTTCAACATGCCTTTAAAGGTCTTAGCAATTGGATACTAGTTGTTTATCCTAAAATCAAGCTACCTAGCAAAATACGCAGGCAGGGTTTTGCTTAAAAAATGTTATCGTCCTGTGACAATATTAATATTTTATTCAGGAGACAGTTAAAGATATGTGGAATTTCCCTACTCAGTTGTAGATGGTGGTGGTTATATTTCATAGCTCTGAAGACTTTCTGTTGAATTATGGAATCAAGAATGAGGTAGCTGTTGTGTAGTTTCTGCTGTAAGACTGTCCTGAATAATTGGGTGTGCAAGTTTAGAAAAATTCTTTTTGGTACAAAAAGAGAGACTGTAACCTGATATTCTGTTTTAAAAGCTCTATCTTTGAATGTTAGCATGTTATGTTGTTAGGATTACTCTAGTTACACACTTTTTTTTTTTCATGCCCCTCATTATGTATAGCACTTCTATTCCGTAATAAAATCTTGTTTATTATAATCATGTAACTTAAACCATACTTTAGCCAAAGTCAGATTTCAACAAATCCAAATTGTTTCTTGAAATAACTTTTGGTAGTAACTCGAACTGCAAAATCCCTGGGCATTAAAATAGCCCTGAACATGCTTGAAATTGTTTTTTAAATCTTTAATTAAAAAAATTAAACTTTGGAACTCTACTTAAACGTGTATGTGTGTGTATGTATGTATTTTAAAATACAGGTTCTGTATAACTTCTTAACTTGTTGTCAGGACAACTGTCATTTAATCTGGGGCTGTCTGTCTTTACAAATCTTTTTGTAAGTATTCAAGTTTCTTGGAATATGAGAATCTAAATGCAGAAGTTCTTCCAGTCAGCTTAGGAAAAGGAACAATCTGAGGAAAGTTCAGTTGAAGCTGTTTGCTACTTGGAATGGTGTTTGAACTTCAATAGAGCAGAGTTAGGTTTTAAGATGATGAAGTTTTAGCCCCCGTTGAATTGTTTTTAGAGAGAAGCTGCTGTTATGGTACCCTGCTGTGGTTTTGAGTAAGGGGGCTGTCAGAGCATGACTTGGGTGCTGGGCAGTGGGACGCTGATGTGGGCAGGAATGTTATGGCATGAAGCAGTCATTGAGAGAGAGTCCTAAATGAGATTGTCTCTTTCTTACGTGAATGTGTGATTCACTTAGTTTTATGTGCAAACTCAATGGAGTTTGTTAAGTTCCAGATATTACTAATTTAAACTAAATGAGGCTGTGTGGTATTTTCTGAGTGGTGGTCTTATTTATTTTTCCCTTTGAAAGAGAAGCTCAAGGGGTATAAACCGGTTCAAACTACTGGTAACAGCGTGATATCCCTCTTTCTGCCATGGCTGCATCTGAGGGACTGTAGCCTGGGATGGGGCGGGTGGTGGTTACCAGTCTATGGAAATGGTTTTTCAGAAATGCCAGGAAAATGCACTTTTATCTCAACTCTTGTTTCTCGTGGCTTAAGAAAGTATATCTGAAATATTTCTATTTTTTTAATAGACTAGTTAAATGTTAAGAAACTGCTGCCTGAGAACTTAAAGTCAAATTATGACCATTTTAGCCCCAAGAAGGAGCTGCTTGACCAGGATTTTAACACACTATATTTAACTTTGCTACTAAAGTTCCTTGAAACCAACGAGCGTTCCTTTCCAGGAAGATTGACTGCAGTGTAAATATCCCTTCTAGAAGTCCTTTTATTGTCTTTTTCAAACATGCCCTATAGGGGTGATCAGAGTGAAGATATCCAGTAGATATTCTCCCCTTTATCTTGTCATATCATATAATAAAATTGTGTTTAGAAGTTCTGAATGAAAATTGAAAAATAAGAATTCTGGATTTTAATTGAAGACTCAGTCAACTGTAGAACTGATAATCTTGCCAGATACTCCTCTTCAGAACATCAGTTAACTTCTAATTTGCATGCATACTGTTGAGATCAATTTTATTAGCAGCTGACTAACCTGGTTCTGAATATACTTCCAACTTTACTATTACATACAAATTTGAGTTGTATTGCCTTAAGAGAAGTCATTAGATTTTCTATTTATTTGCAACTTTGGTATGTTCTAAAAGATATAGAAATTTACATCATGTTAGTATTTTTAGAGTATAAATCATACTCTAACATGTCATAAATTCATTTTTGATAGTTTTATTTTTACTGTGAAGTGCGGAAAAGTAAACAGTTTCTCCCACTAATTAGTCTCATTTTCCTCCTTATATGTCTCAGTCTTAATTTGCAGGTGTCTAGGGGTGTCAGTGGTGTTAATATTAGAAATAACTGCTTTCCTTATGGAAAGAATTGAAAGTAATTTTTTATCAAAGCTTTGCTTTAGAGAAGGACATAGGTACGTTACGTATTTACCACGTTCTTGTATTGATGTGAAAGACAAATTTCATTGGCACAGAATAGAAAAATACCTGAAAGTGGAAAACAAACCCATCGTGCAAAGAAAGTGTGTAGTGTAGCTATCTATTTCTTTTCATCTCTAATGTAGATATTTGATGAAACATTCTTTTTCTGTGTACAGATCCTCTACAGACAAAGAAAGTAAGAAAGGTGCCCCCTGGTTTGCCTTCCTCTGTAAGTACTATTTTTTTTTACTTATAGTGAACTAATCAGGCTCAAACTGCACTCTCTTTACCTGACGTACATACAAAGTACTTAACTTTAGCGTTAGGAGGGCGACGCGCTGGACATGAAGAGCTAGGCTGGGTAATTGGGAGTGGGTCTGGAGGACTAAATCCACATTTGAAGCAGAATTTTTAGGTTTCATAGCAGTGATTTGTAGCTTGCTCATATGCTCCTACCCACTTGTCCCTGTCATTTGAATTCCTCTCTTGGGAAGAGAGCTGGGCCAGGAGCTGTCAAAGAAGATCTCCTGTACAGGTCTTTTGATGTTTAATTAGTCATTATGTTGCTGAACAGGAGGACAGACAGAGATTAATAGCTGAGAATCTTAGAAATTTACATTTGTAATAATCCCAGTGGAGCTGAAGACATTAAGATTCGGAGGACACGTACAGCTCAGCTTGCCTCAGTAGGACTGAGGTTATTAATATGCATAAATCACCGAGTCAGATGTTCATTGTGAAGCCCTGGTGGATTTTAAAGCCTTCATTAAGCCTTTTCCTAACTTCAGCCTAGCATCAGGAAAGCTTTCAAGCAACTAGTTTGTTGATCCCTCTTTGCTTGAAAATTTATCCTTCGAGAATAAAAGGCTTTGATGAAAAAGGTTGGAAGGGTTTTGGTGGAAAAATCATTAATGGCTGTGATAATCTAATGCTATCGGGGTGTTTTGTGGTATTAAATATGCTTTATTCTTAAAAGGAAAAAAATTGTTTATAAACGAATCTGCATTTGAAAATTCACGTNCCGGCCCTTTGTTGTGGAAATGATGCGGGGCTTTGGGTGGGCGCAGGTGCGTCGGGCTCGGTCATAACTCGGGGCCGGTTTGGCTGATAGAACACGCCGCGCAGGCAACGGGAATATCGCGGGAGCAAAATGGGTCGGATCTGGTTGTTTTGTAGTGAGTCTGAAGTACGGGTGGTGTCTGCTGGTCCTCACGTCTCCCCCGTTCTCTCCTCCCTCTCTGCCTCTCCCTCCCTCTACTCACGGCGATATATACATCTATCTATCTATCTATACAGTGGATGGGATCTGAAATCCTGTGTTTTCACCGGTACGTGCAGATGGAGCTGGGATAGTGCAGGCTGCCCGGGGCAGCTGTGCTCTGAACCTGCACCTACCTGGGAGCCAGGGCTGCAGCTGCAGGCACTCTGAAAAGCTTTTGCTTGCATAAGCACTTGGGCCCCACTAGAGGCTGAATAGCTGCTTGATAAACAAAATGAACACAATGCCTCAAATCATTATTCCCGAGGCCAGGAATATTCTTTTTCTTCCTTTCCCCCCCCCCTTCAGCAGCAGCTAAAAATAGTTTGGCAATTTACATTTTAACAGTTGCGTGTTATGTAGGGTGGCTTTACAGTCTAGCAGATGATTTCTGCTAGATTAACAAAAATACATTTAAAATGTCAAGAGAAGCTAAAACACATAGCAGTGCAATTTTCACATAATTTATTACTGTAATTCTAGGCAAGTAATAAAGCTTACATTACATGTTTAATATTTAGTAGCATCAGCTAGGTAAAGAAATCATTTTAGCGAATGAAAAATTTCTCTCATTTCTCTTACTAGGCTTTAATTTTAAGAAGCAGTATTTTTCAAATGGTTTTCATTTAATTCTTCTTCTGTGAGAAGAGTGTTGACAAAATGCTGATAGATTTTGTTTTAACATTGTATCAGTCTGTGCAATAAAGCACAGTTCCTGTGAATAATCAATAACTGTGATGCTGTAATTTTTAAGTACTGTTTCTCTGTATTTCAGTGCTTTCAGTGCTAAAGAGAGCCTTGAAGTAAAATGACTTATTAAAAAAAATGGTATGAGATATTACGTGTTTGGAAGATGACACAAAACTAAATTTCACTGAGCATCATAGAAAATGTAAATTGAGTAGATAATTATGTAAGTGTTGTCTTTCTATCTTGGTAAGAAGTCAAAATATATTGTAGGGAAGATGAAAAATGTTTCAGTAGGTAGTGGGGAGAAGTTTAATTACAATGTGGGAAGTCACAAGGAAGATGATACTTAACGTATCATACAAATCTGGATTTTTAAATTTTTTCCAGTTTTTAAAATGTTTTCTATTATGTTCTGGTGTTAGTATAAGGCTACTGTGTCAACAGATACTTAACAGTAATTTAGTTTTGTAGATAACTAATAACAATCTTTTAAGAAATAATTACTTTTAAAAAATCTTCCTCTAGTCTATTTCTCTTTCTCTTTAAATTTTTATGCTATTTCCTGAAATCACTTGCTTTGAGGTTTATCTTTCTTCATGTGTTTCTCTCAGAGCATAGAGTGAAAATAGTTACAGGGAAAGGTACTAATGAGTTGTTAAGTTACTTTGTGAAATGTACCTCAATCTGAAGTAGGTCTTTTAGTGTAAAAATTAAATGCAGCAGGCAAATGCATTTTTAAGTTTTCCGGTCGTAAATTGTGAAGTGGTGAGTCATCGCCCAAAACATTTTGAATGTTGACATGCAAGCGTTTATGTTAAACTACAACTATTAAATTCAAAGCCTTGTAGGGAGGATAAAAGCTAAGAAGACAGAGGTTTATTTTTTTTTCTCACTGTTAGCTCAAGCCAGGCTTGAGTGAACTGAAAGATTATGATGTGCCATTTAAACGATAGCAGCAGGGGGAAGAAACACTGTTCAATGAGTTAACGTTATCTTCAGAGACGGAAAACTGCTGTATTTCTGAGAATTTTTCCGATTGTAGGAGTTACCCTAGCTAAGCCAAGAAACTAGTAACATCATGTGACTGGAAACCAGTTGTAGCTAATCGCTGGGGCTGCGTTAGGAGGAGCAGAGGGTCAGGGCTTTCAAAGAGCTCTCCAGTCCGCAGAGGGAGAAGAAAGAAAAGTACGGCTCGCTTGGAAATGCACGGGCAGATCGCCATCTAATTATGGAGTGGAGATGAGCACAAACATGCTATTTCCATGTGTAGGCAGAAAACATTTCAAACTAGTATTTTTGAGCACCATGCTCAAGTGGCTATCGTGCAGTCATTCTGAGAAAAAGAATGTGAATATCTATCACCATTCTTTTGCCATTGAATTAGTCTCGTATCGGAGAAATAACCTGAAATACATCACGTCTGTTGATTTTTCTTACAGAAAATTAGCTGTGACACACAGACACAAATACCCGTTTGTTTGCTGTGGAGTGCCATTTCTAATAACTATTTTGAGTATTTTAGGCTTTCCACTGTACCTAAGACTGTCAGTTAATATTGAACTTTAGGTTGCCGCTTACTTAATGAGAGATTGTCAATTAATATTTTCTAAGACCAGATATTTTTCTAAACTCATTACATTTTTCAATACATTTGAGACACTTTATTGCTTGATTATAGGAGTTCCTCATCTGGCACCTTCTATAGTATTTGTATAATCCATGGGTGCTACTTTATTGTGAGAATTCTTTATGAAGCAAAGCTGGAGAAAGCTTGTTTTGCATGCATAGAAATACCTCCCAGTTACGTTTAAGGTGCTTTTCTTTAGAGAATGTTCCTCAATATTAGCAAGTTCAACGTGTATTGAATTAGCCTGGTGTAAAGCATCATCCTTGGAACAGTCTGTGGCTCTGAATAAAAAGTTGAGAGCATCCTGGGTAGATGCTGTGTGTTCCCACTGGTCAGAAACGATGTCAAAATGTAAAAAGAAGCGTTCAGTTTGTTGAGGCCTGTTCTATTTTGCCTTGTGCAGTCAGGTAATAAGCTCAACTTCAACTGTCACTTGTCTTTGGTATTTAACACTCTCCAAGACAGCAGTAACTCACCTGATCCTTGCCTCTGATGCTGTGCTGTGTTTTAGAAGTCAATTTTCAATAACAAAATGGAGCAAAGAAATCTTTACAGATAATGCAACACAGAACTTGCGATTTCATCTTCGTGACTCTGTTTTCCATCTTCCTCCTTCTGCTTGTTCTTTGGCACCCGATTCAAGGGATAGAGTTTTCAAGGACTTTGCTCTGTACTCCTTTTTAAGCACCATGTTCATCAGCTTGAACAAAATGCAAATATATAAAACATCCAACCCCTAAATTTTGTTACTAATAAAGTAAAAGTGTTTCTTTGATGTTATGTTTATTAAGAAAATGACCTGGTTTTCTGGTTATATTTTTCTAGGTTTTTTTAATGTGGCCGTTATTTGAAATTTCTCTGAAAAGAGCTGTAAGTTATTGTAGCATCCCCCTGCTGTCTGCTATATGAGAAGATTTAGCTGTCACTAAACAACTGAGCAGTCTGCGGCAAAGTCCTGCTGTGAGAGTTCATATCAAGTTCTTAG
This sequence comes from Nycticryphes semicollaris, assembly GCA_013400055.1. NCBI lineage: Eukaryota > Metazoa > Chordata > Aves > Charadriiformes > Rostratulidae > Nycticryphes > Nycticryphes semicollaris. Next base: position 1,648,323 of record VXBJ01002555.1, on the reverse strand, counting down.
TGAATTTAGGGTGAAGGTACATAAGTAGCCCTCTCAGTAGTGATGAGGTTTTTTTTAATTGCAATCAGATAATTTTTTCAAGTGAACTATTCTGTCATCTGACTGGGAAATTACTCCGAGGTTGCTTAATTGAGCAAGATCTCTGAAAATTCTGCATATACATATATGAGGGATATAGAATGGTGTCAAACTATTTCTCTGTGTTTGGACTTACTGGAGATAGTTTATTTGTGAAGTTTTCATAATGTATCAAAACTAGCTTATTAGATGTGTTTAAATTAGAGTGTAGAACTGCATAAAAGAACCTTAAGTCTCTGCATAGTTCTCAAACTGTTAATCTGAAGGAAAAATAGCATGATTTGTGTGATTTAAGGGGTTATATGGAACTGCTGCAACTCCTGCTTTACCTCAAAGATTAATGTGTCCAATACTATAAATTAGCATGATGTTTTGTAATGATAGATAAGGATAAAAGCTTTTTTGAGTCTATTTCTTCCTATCTTTTGCTTGCTAATACTTGTGGGTTTGGTGGGAAGGCTGTGGGACTCCCAGAGTGGGCTGGGAAAGCAGAGCAGCGCTGTGGTGCTGGGTTTGCTGTGCTCTTGAACCAAGAGGTTTCCTTCCACAGACATTGGGCAGGTCACTTTGCTGGTGACTGTGCCATTTGTAAGAAACAGGCAGTATGAAAATGCTTGCTTCTTCAAAAGAATGGTACTGAAATTAAAGCATTGCGTAGTCTTTAAATGACTTTTTAGGTTAAGATGCCTATTTACAGGCTGAAGTGCAGAAGTGGAATTAAGTTACTTCTTGCTTTAGTATCACAGAGTTTCTTGTGATGTCAAGATCTATAAAAAAAGCAAGTTGTACAGTGCTGGAGATTTAGTTGTGGGATTTCATACCATTTGCACTGATAGCTGGGATTAGCTGTTAGCGTTTTTTCTTTCTGTAGGGAAGCAGTGGGCGGATTCCTAACTGTGGATGACAGAAGGATTGCTCGTTTGGCTTTTGATAGCTCCCTCAGCTTCATTTGCAAAAGAATTTTTCCAAGCAGCCAGTTGGAGTACAGAAGAAGGGGGGAGATGTGAGGGAATATATGCTGAGGAACAACTGGCTCTCTGCATTTTGACATGCAGTCTTCTAAAGCATCCTAGACATGGCATTATTTAATAAATTCAAAAAGTGTGCGTGTGTATTGCTATTGTAGGCTGGGCTCAGGTTTTGACTATGGAGCCACCTACAGGGAGATCACCCCAGTGCAGGGGGAGCTGCCTGGTTTGGGGTGGGGGGAGTTAAAAACACTGTTCTTCAGTAGTGAAACTTTTGTTAAATAATACTAAGCGGTTGAACCAGCAGAGGGACCCCTTAATCACTTCCTAATTTTTCAAATAAATTTTCTTGGCCATGTTGAGTTGATGTGAAAAGGTCTCTGCAAGTTCAGCCTTGCTAATTCATTTCAGGTTTTAAAATTCTTGTAAGGTCTAGAGATTTTTAGATTGGGAAGGTTTTTGGCACGTTTTGGGATGATGATTATCTGGCTTCTGCTGGAATAATTTATTGCCTCAGGATAATAAACATTTATTTACTTTTGAATACAGATAATGGGTAGTTAAGACCTTCATATAGAGGCTTTCAAACCTTAAGGGCTTAATATTTTCAGCAAAATAATAAAAAACTTTCTAAAATTGATCAATATCCTATCAAAAGTTCTATTTGAATGATTTTTTAATCAAATTTTAAAGCCTCTTCAAATTGTTTTGTGCTGGATTCTGAAGAATGGGATATACAACACTTTTTTCCTCATTCTTTCCATAGTAAAATATTTATGTAAAGACTTAAACATATGAAATTCAATATTATTTGGAAAACTACTGAAACAGAAACTTTCCAGCTGTAATTTCAAAATAAAAAAACCCCAAACTTTATTACCCATATCTGTCATAGGTAACTGGAGGGGCTTTTGTTGGGGGGGAGGGGGGGAAACCAACCCAAACCCACAATCAACAATAAAAACTCCAACAGCCATTCCCCAAGCCCCCCAGACCTTATAATAATGCTAGGTGAAACTAATGTATAGTGATTAATATCAATTTTGTTAATATTTGTTGTCTGTTCTCTGTCCTTTCAAACTGTCTTCTCTTCCCCCGTTATAGTAAATATGAAGTTAAAAACAAACCTTTTGAACAGGAAACCCACCAAACTATTTTAGCTCTTGCGTAGATGAGGAAATTAATTTGCTTAAAACATTTTTCTTTGTATATTGAGGGAGTTTTGCCTATCAAATTTGGCCACTGGGTTATTTTAAATTCTTACATACAATTAGCCTGCTCTGTCTCTGCTGAACAGCATACTTGGTGGTTGGTTAACAACAGAAGGCTATACTTCCAGGATTTTAAAATGAATAAACATTTATTTAACTGATTAAATAAATGGAGGATGTATAATAGACAATATGTTTCCCCTTTAAAACAGCCAGGTTTGTTTCTTAAGGCTTGAAATTGTGTCTGTTCTGACAGCTGCATTATACATGATGTTCAAGGCATCCTTTATTGAGGAACCTAACTCTGGCCTTGCTCTAGTTAATCATCGTAACTGTTTGGTTTTACATAAGTTGTACTGGGAGTTCTAAGATGCCTAGAAACTTTTTTTTCTGAATTATTGCAGAAGCAGCAGCTGAAAGTGACTCTGTGTATTTTAATTTGCAACAGGTTGTTCACTATCGGAATAACTTTGTATTAATTGGTCTTCTAGTTTCTATATCCCCATTCGTTGCCTTTATTTCTGTGGGGCAGCAGTTGGGGTTTGTCTCTCCTGTTCAGGTTCCAGTTTTCTTAGAACTGGTAAGAACTTAATCGCTTGTGAAACTTCTGTCCAGCTGTCGAATGTGGTTGAAATTGATAAGTTCCAACCTTGGACAGAGTGGGGAAGAAGAGAGGGACTTCTAGGGCAGCTGTCTTTGCCTTATTTCCAAAGCGAGCAGGTTAACCTAGCCCCTAAGAAATTAGATGGAAATTAGTAGGGACAATGGAGTTGGTATCGCCATCAAAAGAAAGTTTGGGCTTTTACCAAGTTTCTCTGTTCTCAGCAGGATTGAAGCCCGCTATCCATGAAAGAAGCTCCCTTCACAGTTGCTTTTGTTGGTGTAAAAGAAACTTTAATTTTTAGTTGCACATGATTCATTGTAGAAGCTTTTGCTGCTTGTTGGGTCTGAATAGACCCATTTAAAATAATAAAACTGTGATTAAAAGCAATAACCTTTTTAAAGTGTTTAGCTATTTCTGTCTTGTCATGGAATACATTTGACTAGAGGATGGCTGCCATCCGTTGAGACAGTTACATATTTATCTTTCAGATGGTATAATTTGCAGTGGTGTGGAGAAATTATGTTTAATTTTTATAAATTCAAATGGTGGGTTACATATGCTTATTGTGGTTTTGCTTTGTGGCTCTGACAAGCTGGACAGAAATGCATCTCACATGAAAGTTTGTTTTCAGGGAGAACATGTGGTTCATTCACAGAATCTCTTGGTGTTAAAACGATCTTTGGAAACAGTCTGCTGCAGGTAGCTTGCTTTATTATTAGGTCAGTATTTCGCTCTGCATCAGCTTTCATAATCTCTTTACATACTTTAGGAACAGGCAGTTTATTGTTTTTGACACACAGTACAGGGTCATGAGTGGAAACAATTCGGGCTACAAAGTGCATGTCAGTTCAGTGCTCCTCTGCTGACGGCATGTCTGTCTGAAATCAAGTTTAAAAAATTGGCCCTGTCTCCAGCTGACTTGTTTTGTCAGGCTGAGTCATAAGATTAACCCTTGACTTGTCACCAAGGAAAAATGGAGTAAACAACTGTACTCGGTACAGTATCGCTGATCCAGCTATGATTCACTGCACTGTAACATGATTCTCTTAAGAAAACAAATTTCAGAGCAGCTGTTGCTCAGCTTAAATGGGGATTATAAAAATTACAACCACAAAACAAAAACTTACTTTGGACTTTAGGAGCCTTTGGAATAGTTATCTGGTAGCACGTCCTGCAAACACGGAGTTATTAGTAACAGTGTCGCAACTTTTTCAGCCATCTTTACAATGCTTTCATTTAAGGTTTATTTTTCATTTATTCTGGTGAAAGTAAACTTCTGCAAGTTTAAGTCTGATACGCTTGATGGAATTGTGGTCTGATCCTGTAAGGTGAATCCATGGAGCAAATGTCCTGTGAGAAACAATGATTTCATACAGTAAATGTAGGGCAGATAGTGATCATTTCGAGTCTGTGTGCTAAGATTTTATTCACACCGATATAACTGAGGTAGGACAACTCATTCCCTTTGTGGTGAAATGAAATTCGTATCCCTTTGATTTGTGGGGGAGTAACTCAGGGGCAAATTCATTTATTGACTCATTATGGAGGTACCAGTCTTTAGTTTGTCTACAAACAGCATCTGCAGTGGCGTTACTCAGCTTTATTGATCCTACTGTTGCTGGTGTCTTACCCACGTGATGGTGAACAACGTCAGTGATTTCCTGATAAATGTTAATTGTTTTAGTAAATACTGGCAGTTAATATTAGCTATATATTTTTTTTTGTTCCAATTGCTCTATAGAAGTATAGGGCAGTTGTAATGTAGGGAACTCCCTCTCCCCCAGTGCTACATAGTAAGGTTAGGGGTTTTTTTTGCTGTATGTTCTTACATCTTTTTTTTCCCAATTACTTCAAATACGGGTGGATAATGCTTATTATTTGAGAGGGGACTTGATCATGCTTTTCATCTCAAATACAACTATTTTGAAAATTGAGCTTGTGTGTATGGAAGCTCAGTAGCAATTGAATGATGTTGATGATAGTCTTTACTTCAAAGAACCGAATCCAGTTACCCTGGAAGTATTTTTAATGATTTGAAGAATTGTGTGCTTGAATTATTTCAGAAAAAAAAAAGAAAAAAAAAAAAGGATTCTCATACTTCATCAGCTCTTGCAAGCTGAAAGTGCCATTTCCAGCATTTAGGGTTTGTTTTTTTTTTAATAAGTTGTACCTTTGTACCTCAGTCTGTATTAGTGATTTTCAACTAGCGTGCCATGAGAAGTAGTCCATGCAAAGATGTGAAGATCTTTTAGCAGATCTCATGTGTAGAGTCCTAAACATTAGTGAGAAGCTTTAAGGAATGACATTGTTAGCTGCAAATCAAAGCTTCTTATGGACTCTCTGGGGACTGAAATGGGTCTTTGTGGTCCCTGGGGAAAGAAAGGAGCCACAACTCGCTGTGCAGGCCTGGCCATTTAATAGTCTGAAGTACAGTGATGTTCTTTTTTGCAGCTGCTGCTATGACTTTTGTATTGGAGAAGAGTTCAGTTCAGAAATCGTTAGCTTTACTGCATAGTTAAATAGTTTTGGATGTGTGGCTTGACTTGCAGTAAAAGCACAAGTGTTCTTTGCTGATGTAAACTTCAGGATGGGTTTGCCAGCCCACTCTGAGCACCGTAGTCTCCTAATGGACTGGAAGAGTTCACTGGAAAAGCATTTGAAGCTGGACGAGTGAATATTTCTTGTTAGTATGTGTGTATTCTGTGCATTTACAAACACTACAGTAGTTACCTCCTGAGATAATGGACAGAATACAGAACATGCACTAAGATTTTTATCTGACCATAGTATTCTCCTGTAGCCAATGTGTCTACAGTTGACTACAAATTGACTCAGGGGTCATTTTAGTTCAGATCACCCCGATGTGCAAAGTGCTTGGGAAAAATGAAGTAAATTTCTGCAACTTGCTCCGTTTCCCTGTAAATTGCTGAGTTGAACTCGGTTGAGTTGAACTTTGCCTTTTTTTTTATTTTATTTTTTTTCCTTATCCTGAAGTATTTCCCTCTTTTGTTCAGGAGGGAGGCAAGGAGAATTCACAGCATTGGCAGTTGATAGAGTTAGAGGTGGAGAAATGCGGTTTTGCTTTAAACTTTTTTTTTTCCTGGATTGAAATCTCTGACTTATTTGGAGCTCAGTTGTAACCACATGTGTTTGTGCATAGAAAATAAAAAGCAGTGTGCATCTCATGAAGAGTTAAAGGTAGCTAATGACACAGTTTAGTGAAGAAAGTAAAAAGACTTACCAGGCACAGATAGTGTGCAGATACTAAGGGATTTTTGAGCTGCAGTTTGTGGTCTGTTTGCTTTATTGTATAATTCACATTTTTGTGATGTGCCAAAGTTGTTGGGGGGTGTCCCCTGCCATCTTTTCTTCCCTTTCGTATGTGGGCCCAGAATCACTTTTTTTTTTTTTCATAGAAAAATCTATTATGCAACATAAAGGGGAGTCTGTGCTCATGTTTCCAAAGGACTGTCATACTTGGGGTACTGGCTTTTAAAGATGGATTTGGGGTGATTCCATAAAATTAAAATATTGCCATGGTTTTTTTTTTTAGTCATGCATCTTGTGTGTGCCTTGCCTTTGAGTTATGGTCGCATCTTCCCATGAGGCCTCCCTGGCCAGGGGTGTTTGCTGGGGCTGTGGGGTGCTCCCAGTAGCTCCCAGCTCAGGACCCTGCTCCCAGTGGGACCCCAGTCCCAGCGACCCCTCTGTGGGGATCCCACTCCCCGCCGCTCCCCGTGGCTCTGGGACCAACTTCAGGCAGGGCCAGATGGCCGCGTGGCTGGAGCCGCGTCAGGCAGCGTCTCCGCTGCCACGAGCGCTCTAATTTAATTAAAACACAAAGATTAACCGGCGCAGGACGTGCCCATTTCCCGTCCCGGCGCGGCGCGGGCTGCAGGCGGGTGCGCGGGCCGCCCTCCCGCGGCCAGGCCCGGCGCCCGGCCCGACCCCCGCGCCCGCCCGCAGATGGTTCAGTCCTGCTTTGCATAAGCCGCCTGCGAGGCGCTCCATGTGCGCGGGGCGGCGGGCGGGCGGGCGGCTGGATGCGGTGGGGAGAGGCGGCGCACCTCAGCCCGGCCCGCCGCCAGCCTCGCCATGTACTGCGCGTACCCTGTCCCCGGGGTGGGCAGCAACTCCCTCATGTACTACTACAACGGGAAGACGGTAAGGGCGGCCGGCTTTGTTTGGGAGCCGCGCGGGCGAAGACAAGTTCCCAGCGCCGGGGTCCCCATCTGAGGGCGGGGAGCGCTCGCCTCCCGCCGGAGCGAACCGGGGGGCGAGCGGTTTGCGAAATGAACCGACCGGGGGCTGCTTTGTGTGGCGGAGGCGATGGCAGTCCCCTCGGCGGGGGTGGCAGCGCGCAGCCGGGCGGCGCTCCCTGAGGGGGCCGGGGCCGTCGCTGGCACCTCGGGGCAGCCCGCTGAGGCGAAGTTCGGGCTCTGCGTGCCCGCGCCTTTCCCGCGGCGTTTCTTTTTGGTTCTGTTTGGTTTTTTTGTCCCTCTTCTCCCCAGAACGGCTCCTCCCGGAGCGCGGCTCGGTGTCGCTGCTTCGGCCGGCAGGTCGCCGGCTGCCACCCCCGCTGAGGCGGCGGCGGCCGCCGGCCGGGCATGGAGGGGGCCTGTCCCTCCGAAAGTACGGAAACATTCTACAGCCACCGGAGCCGGGGGAGGAAAAAAAACCCACATTCTGGGGAAAACAAACAAACAAACAAACCGCAAACCAACAAACGTAACCCTCTGTATTTTAACTTTCAGGACATTGAATGCGATATTTCTGTTTCGTGGGTGATACAATTTTCGTGTGGCAACAGTTCTGATTTTTGTATGTGAAAATTGGTATACACTGGTATACTTAACACAGTATGTTTTCTTCCAGTCTGTTATAAAAAATAAGTAGAAAAAAGGGAGATGCTGATATTAATCTTTTCTGTGTTGTGTGGGGCTTTTTTTGGGTTTTTTTTTTGTTTTGTTTTTGGGTTTTTTTTGTTTGTTTTTTTTTAATTGCTGTTTCTCCTCTTCTGGGCCTGTGTGAGCCTTGCCTTCTTTAGCAAACTTCTAACCAAGATTTCTGTTCAATGATAATTTAACTATGGATCTTTCTATTCATTAAAGATGCTGCGTGTGAGCTCCTTGAATAACAGAAAAAATACTGGAGGAGAGGTTAGGGGACTGAGTAAAATTGCTTGGTCTCTATTTCATTTCCTTTGGTACAAATGCCAGCTGTCTCTCAAATATGAAATTATTTTTCTTTTATGTCTGCTTCTAGGCTAAAACAATCTGTTTGAAGTTTTATGTGAAGATATATATAAGACTTAAGTAAAATTAACTATACAATACCCCTGAAGCAAAGGGAATATAACTTGCATGGAGTTTTGATTTTATTCTTTCTAGAGCACAGATCACTCTATTACAACATTTCTCTTTGTTCTTGTAGCAGGAAAAAAGGCTTTGATCTTATTAAGTATTTCCAGGCATATAGTAGATGGAAGTGCTGGTACTGTAGGAGAGCATGGCTTGAAAATTGATAGCATGTGCCTGTTATGGGTCAGAGGTGACCTTTATAGGCTTGAAGAGTTAGTAAATAGATGACAAATCATATGATGATCCTATATCATGTTGCCTAAGGTTTTATTTAATTTTTTTGTAACATCTTGCTAGCTTTTAGAACTTTCTCTTCTACAAATTCTGCAAGTTGGAGTAAATTACTTATTTAAATATACAGGAGGAGAATATGTGAAGTTAGGGGGTTGGTTTTTGTGTTAGCTTTTTGAAGCACACATCTTGGTCTGTGTGCCAAACCTTTGTATGAACCTTCCCAAAATGAGAGAACAGTACATACCCTAATTTTGATATCTTACTGCTTTTATTTGTATTGTTTGATCAATTAGTAGGTGATGGCATGCACCTCATTGTATGAGATTTTATAGATAATTGTGTTAGATTTTGGATCTTGATGTTCCTTGATACCTGCTGATGTATATAAAATTGATTTATTTACAGACAAACCAAGTGAGAAAATGTGCATTTTGAACTCTTTAATAAATATGTTTTGTTCTTTTCAACTTATATTTCAAAGCAAGAAGAAAGCTTAGTATTAAGGTAAAAAGCACGTATCTGAGCACCCCAGTAGATGGTCATGTGTGCCCTGGCACGTAAACTAAAAATTTTAAAATGAAGTCAGGAGTTTTTACTATTTGAAGTAGTTCAGTTTTGTAATTTCTCTGCATTTTAGGAAGAACAGATGGAAGTGAGAAGTAATGTTTTAATACAAATCCCTTGCTGTGGAGTAAAATCTTGCCACTATGTGTAATAAATATTAAAAATATATATAATTTCACAAACCCTAACCAAATTAAAAACAAAAAAGATCTTGATCTGGTTTGTAAAGAAAATAAAGCATTTGGCTGTTTTTTCTTTTTTTGTCCTTCACCTGTTGATATATAGAAAATATTGTCAGGCTATGGAAGGCTTACAGAACTTTAATTATAGAGCTTTTTGGGAAAAAAAAAATATAGTTAAAAATTACATCTTTAAAGCTTTATCTTTTCATCCCTTTCATGTCAGAGCTATGTTCTAGATCCCAAAAATGAAAACACCTAACCCCCTTAAAAAAAATAGGTAAAAATAACAGCAGAAATCTATACTTTTTAAACATTTATTTATTATTGTATTTTTGTATTTGTAACTAGTAAACAGTTATGCACACTTCTTTCTGGGGCCTTTTCACTTAAATGCAATACCATCAAAATAATATGTAAGTAATAGAAGTTTCATTTCAAAACAAGTAACTTTAAGGAACAGTATTGACTATATTTTATGTCACCTATGTCTACTATTTCACATAAGAATAAATTTGTTGAATATATTACACACTATTGTTGTATTCTATGCATTGTATGGGTTAGTTTGATGTACCAGTCTATGTATGAGTTGTTTTTATTATTGAATGAATGCTTCTTTTTCTCAGCATAGGCTGAGATTTTATTGGGCCCTTTTTCAAGGTGGAGCTACTTCATTTTTTGCAGTAGATTTCTAAAATATTAATTAAAAAAAAAAGGAAAAAATCAGCAGATGCATATTTTTTGCATATACGTAATGCTGTGTGATTTGTTTTTTGTAAACGAGCTTATATTTGGTTTTTTGAGAAAATTTTTTTGGTGGTTTTTTTTTGAGAATGTAAAAGGGAACTTATAAATGTGTCCATGTGTGCATATATATACACTTATATATGGGCACATGTGTAGAAATGAATAAATGCACACGACTGTGAGTATATATGTGTCTATTTGGGTATTTTTAGTGGAGAAAATGCCTGACTTGCAGCCATTGCTCTCAGAGTTACAGCAGAGAGAAACAGGTTAATAATATTGCATAATGCTTAAATGACACGATAGCATGTCTTTCTGTAGCTGTTACGCAATAAATAATGTAGTAGATCTTTTCACGTCAATATCAAATCTTTTCAGTTTGTAAATTTTGGAGCAACCAGGTGCTAAAAAGAACAATTCAATTCTGCCTTTATTAGTATTGGGCCAGTTAGTACACAGGGAGAAAGTACAATTAAAGCTGTTCTGTACCATATGCTGCCCACAGCAACTTAGACAAGGTCAAAGCTAACATTTGTAAGTCAGGACAAATATAAGATCATCTGGAAAATCTCTAGGGGTACGTGGCTGTGGACATTGAATAAAGAGAGGTAGTAAACGCTGGTCAGCTGGATTTTTATTTTTTT
>VXBJ01002555.1:1613827-1637713 GCA_013400055.1 Nycticryphes semicollaris | reverse complement strand
TTTTTTTTTTACCCCCCCCTCCTTGCCCTTCTCTTTCCTCTCCCCATCCCACTAAAAACGATGAGTTACACTGCATCAGCCCCAGAGAGTTTTCCCCGCTCCACTCCATTGGGCTGAACTGCCAATCTGCTGAGCAGTGGTCCCCTGCCAGAAGCGTGTCTTGTCTGCAACAAGCTTTATTGATGCTTTAAAGTGAAGGTTATGTCCATTTCCTTGGGCAAATGAAAGCAGCAAGGGATGGGATCAGGTGCTGTGTTGGATGGATCTATATTTCTCAAAATGTGAGCACCAGAGAGAAACACCCCCTGGTTTGCTCAGTGTGTTTGCTTTCATGATCACATGCGTGTTGGAGTCTGTTTGTAGAAATATCATAGTCTGTCGGAGGTACAGAAACTGAGAGTACTCATGAGTTCAGAGGAGAGATGAAAAGACAGTGTTATATCTACTGCTGTGCCTTCCTGAGGTCAGTGCTGCGCATGGGGATTCCTGCCCCACAGCCAGAATCACCTTCTGAATTACAGGGAGCGAGTTAGGAAACAGGCTAATTATTTTCAAATATTTTCTTGTTTCCTTAAAATCTGAAATTAATCAGGAATTTTTCAAGACTTAGTTTTATGCATCCTTCATTAACTGCATAGTTTGAAGACTGGGGAAGAGATTTTGCTTAGTAAATACAAAAAGAATCCTCAAGCGCTATATATACATTAATTTATTTCTGGTGTTGTTCCTTCTGCCTTATCTTCTTTCTCCTCCCCTCTCTGCCTCATGCTACAATTTAAAAAATAAAATCAAATTAACAGAGTAAAATGTTTGCATATACTGAATTTGGGACTCTTGGTGAGTTTGTTTATTGCTTTTTAACATAAAATTTTTAACATAAAATTGTTTATTGAGGAAGAAGCTAGGAAGTATTTGTGCTATGTATTGTTGCAGTGGGATTCTGTGTTTCAAACATACCCAAATAGGCATGTATAGCATGCCTAAACTGCATAAACATTTATTTAAGATGGAATTCAGTTTAGCTACTTCAAGGAGTTTGAATTTTATACCATCCTTAAAAATAATGGTTGGATTTGCAGAGAAGTCTGATGTTCTGCTCTCTTAAAGGAGTGTTCCTATTTTCATTCTGGATGGTGAGTAGAGTTTTTAAAATGTACGAACCTTTACACTTGGTATTGGAAACATAAAATCTGAGTGAGGCTATGGTACACTGATCTTGTAGATCTCTTTGTTTTATCTTCTTGCTTAAATAGCAACTAAACAAGAATTTAGGGTGGGTTGGGTTTGGGGTTTTTTTGGCAGCTTCTGTCTTGTAGAGGAGCATGGAAAACTATAGTTACTATTCTACATTCCTGAAGTTTTAGTACATGATTTTGTCAGAAATATAATAAACACGAAAACAAGTTTCCTTTTCCCTGAGCTGCCTTTCAGCAGAATTAGCTTTTGCCACAAACCCTGCAGATGATACACTGTAAAATTCTGCCACATGTACAGATCGTTCATCAGTGCGCACTTGCTTAGTGCGTGACTGATGCTGATGGAATGTGGATCGGCTGCTTAGCAGAGTTTACAAGCTACAGAGTAGGTTGTCCATCTCTACTGATTTTAAAAAATTCTGTCTCTAGCAGCTTGATAAACATTTTCCTGAACTTTCAAGAATTTTTCATAACTAGGTTTAAATGAGTAACGTTATCCGTAATTCCAGAAACAGTATGTTGATGGGAGCCTTGGTCTTGAGATAGCATGAGCTCATCGGACGTAAGGCTTCGTTGCTTCCTTGCTGTTTTTTAATCTGCTTTTAACATTAATATTAAACAATGATAAATATTTAAGGATTTGAAACAGATTACAGGAAAATTGCCTGAGAGGAAGTATGCTAGCAGGAGAACTCCAAGTGTTATATTTATTAAATGTGTTTATAGAATGAGTCTTGGAAGTTTCACTTCACATGAAATTTGGTTAACTCAGATCTTCCCATCAATGTTCATGTTATTGGCACTTGTATGGGTAAACAGAAGCACACGTGTAAATCTTGGGTACCTTTTAGATACAGTAGGTCCTTTCATGGTAGTGATCATTATGTATGTTAACCAGGAAGGCAGATTTCAGAACTGCATAATGCATTTGTTTTGCTTAAACCTGATGTAGTGGAGATAATGTCTTCTCGGCTCTGAAGCCAGCTACTGCCATTATTCCTCCAAAAAAATTCCTTAGTTGTCATCCGGCCTTTCCCACTGGAGAAATACAAACTGGTTTGGGGTGTGGAAGAGACTGAAGTGGGTCTCTGACTTGATGTCCTTTGCAGCTCGTTTGTCCCGCTTCCCTCTGCGGAGGCTCTCTACCCTTCAGAGGCACTGCAGCCTTAGGATTGATGTATATTCTAGCACAGCTCCAAAAAAGTCAAGTCCTCCACTTGTAAGTCATGTAAAAAATTGGTTTTGGCGTGGGTTTATCAGAAGGGAATTTCCCATTCATGATCGGCGAGTGTTTTGCTTGTCAGCATGGAGACACATCCGATGCCTTCAGGCACAGTGCGTTTAAGGGGATTAGAAGATGGGCTCCTATTCTACCTGCTGGAGACAACCCCCTTCAAGGAGACTCTGCAGACGAGCTGACCTTTTAGCAGTATTCCTTGTCTTAGTGGGAATGTCAGCCAGGAAAAACTGGTTTGATGCCTCCTGGATGTCACTGTTATCAGTTTAATAGCTAAAAGAGGCCGTCTTGAGCAGCCACGTCATACTTATAACTGCCTTACTCAGCTGTTGCAGAAGAGAAAAGCCCTTTAACTAGGACACAGACTGAGGAGCTGCTGCACAGCCATCATACAAGCCTTCTGTGGGCCAGCAGCCACAGAGCTATGTCCTGCTGGATAAGGGGTCCCAGCGCACATTGGGGTGTTCAGAGGCATCACCCCAATACATCGCTTCCTGACATTAAAGTAAAATTTAATCTTTTTTTTTAATCAACTTGTTTTTATTTAAAACCTCTGTACTTCACATCTCATGGACTTCAGGTTCATTTTAGTAAATTTTCTCCTTTGCTTTTAAATGTTGTTTGTAGTAACACAACATAAAAATTATGATTAGGTCATTAACCAGAAAAAAACCTGGCGCTCATCTGCAGGTGATCAGATGACATCAGGGGCCTGGTTTTAATTTGTGGGTAGTTCTGATTGTAACTAAAAGAGACTTGCTCCTTTTGTGGAATTGGCTGGCTATTTCCCCACATCTGGAGTTAATGAAGTCTTTGAGACCACATCAGTTGTGTTTTGCCGCAAGAACCCTTTGATCTGAAAAATCTAGACTGGCACAAGTGCAGCTTCATAACATTGCAGCTATGTTTTTGCAAGCTATAGTTAAGATACCCAAACAAGAAGAAACTATATAAAGTTATGTGTCTGTGCTAGGACTTTCATGTTGCTGTTTGGAAGGGCTTCTTTTACGTTAATATAATTCATAGCATTTTTATTGTTTTAATGGTTTGTACATATGTATTTGTAAATGATACGTTTGTAGGAGTTTTTCAGTTTAATTTGCCTTTTGAGATAGTGTTTAATCAGTTTATATAAATAACCCAATTATGTAGTGTTAAAATTTCAGTCTGAAGCTTGTGTTTACAAATCTCATTGATAACGTTGCAGTTTAGAAGTTGTACAATTCGTCATTATAGGCGATTCTGCATTAATCAGTGTACATCTCCATGGCAGTGCTAAATGTCATAAAGCTTTGTTTCCACTGCTGTCCTGTGACAGTGATAGATTATCCATCAGCTATAGCATATGCTGCGTTATTCTGCACAACAGAGAACTTGTAAATTAAGCCCAGTTTTGCCTAATATGTTTGCAGTCTTATGAGTGTGAGTATTTACAATTTGACAGAGTGACATTTCTGTTAAAATATGTCTGAGGCATGGAATATATATGCATTCATCATATACAGTAAATACATATGTACTGCTAACATTGCTTATAACGTATTGTCATTCTGTCACTCAGGTCTGGTAAGCATCTCTATTTTACATTCATTCCATAAATTGAAAATCTGCGAGTAAAATATTGAACAAAAGCTCCCCGAAAGCCTTTCTTTTCTAGATTTTTTTTCTTTATTCTGTTTTTAAAAAATACTGAAACAGGCGTGCACCAGGAAGTCCTAAGTTTTCCTCTTGCCTCCTTTTTATCAGGTGTCGTTTTACCTGCTGCCGTTCTCATTGCTGTGCCCCGGCTCCATTCCTTGTGCCCCGGCCCCGTCGCACTGGAGCTCCATAGATTTGACTGAAACTGTGGCGCTGAGGGAGGAGTTGGGAGGGAGCTCTCGCTGGTCCCCGGCCCCGGGGCGCTGGCCGCGGGCACATGCCCAGCCCTTTGCCCTGGGAACAGCGGGCTGGGGGAGCGCTGGGGAGCGGGGAGGAGGAGTATTGGGATGCAAATGCAGCGGGGCTCGCCCACTTCACTTTCTAAATACCCGTGTCGGAACAGTCACCCTCCGGGAGAACAATGGGGCTCTTTTAGGGAACTTAGGCCTTTTTCTTGGCCGGCTTGGTTTTCCTGGCCCTTCTCTCGCTTGGTAAACACCACCCCAGAAAGACAAGGGAGAGATGTGAACGTTGTAGAAACGTGCGTGTGCCGCTGTTGGCATAGGAGAGGATGAAAATACGACCTTTTGAATTTTAGGGTGTAGTGCGCTTTGTAAGTTGTATTATGTAAGCTTTTAAAGTTTTAAAATTATTCTTAATATATGTGTTTATGAAGCCTTATGTACTTTTGTAAGGCAAACGATTAAAAAAAATAAAAATACCGCAGTTGTTACTTTGTAGCAAAAAGATGCCCTGGTTTCAGTGTTGCATTTTGCTATTCTTTGCTGACATGTTTGTTAATTTGCTGTGGTTTATTTTAGATTTTTCTTTTGACATAACATTCAGTGTTACGCTGACAAAAGAACAATCCTGGTTTTCTTTACTGCTAGGCCATTGTGAGAATAGTTTGTTTGATGTTGCAGTTTTAAGATTATTCTTCAGAACTTGTGCTACATGTATTTTTGACTGTACAAAGGCATGTAGGTTTCTGAACGGATGATACAATGGTTGCATTAAAATCTTGCCTTTTGTCACTGAATGTTCTTTCTCCTCTCTGATTGTTGGGATGCCAGCTAATTAAATATTCAAACAGGCATACAGTTGTTTTAAAATAAAATTTGTTTGGGGCCCAGTTGTTTTATCTTGCTTTTTTTATCTTGAGCAACAAGTCTATGCGAGTCATGCACTTAGAAAGCAAAATCAGCATTCAGTCTTTTATCAGGCCACCTGGCTGAGTTGGCACACCAGAAAGTGTGTTGTTAGGATCATTCTACTGTAGTTCCTCCGTACTGTGGCAACTTGCTAAAAAGCAAATAAAACAAGGGCAACAAATGCTGCAGCTTGCTACACTGTTCTTTTTTTCATTTGTGCTTTCTGTCTGTGCCTGTATGCTGCTAGTGTTTTTAATGCACAACACCCAAGCATTACTAACCTGCTTTTATTGCTCTCCAATATTTAGGTGTATGCACCGTCCCCGAGTTCTGATGATTTCAACAGAGAATCTCCAAGTTACCCGTCTCCTAAGCCACCAAGCAGTATGTTTGCTAGCACTTTCTTTATGCAAGGTGGGTAAAATGGTCTTAAATATATGCGTGTCACTTGTCCTTTCTATAGAAATCTGCAGTCAGATAGTGTTGCACTGAATGAATGAGGAAGTGTAACGGTAACATATTGTGCTAGAGCCTCTGATTAAGTTCTATATACTTTTAAAACAGTTAGATGAAGGGAGCTGTCTGTTGATTTAGAGTTTTTTCTCATGACATTAATTGCTGACTGAAATTTAAGGGGATTATACACCAGGCCAGATGGACAGAATCCCCCATCCTTTGATTTGTTGGGGCTTCAGAGCAGCACATTGGAGTGATAGAGAAAAATGAGGTGAGGGCGTCTTGACTGTTCTGGAATTTGACTGTACAATATCAGCTAACAGTCTTAAGTTCTCAAATGCTTGTATATCCAGCATGCCAAAAAAAGGGGGCATGCATCGAACAAAACGAGAGCAGAACTCATTTCCTCGGCCTCACATCATACAATTAGCTTGGACTGTAGTCTGATGAGGTTTTGGAGCATATTGAAAGCATAGTCTCTCAGTATGGGAATTACAGAGCACTTCAGTTTGTGCTACAGAAGGAAAATGGTATTGAGACGCAGGTTTAAGGCTTACGTACTATAGTCATTTCAGCTTCTTAAATCAACTATTATAAAATGGTTTTTATTATTATTTTTATGGTACTACGGTATTTTAGACTATAAGTGGCTTACTTTAGCTTAATAGATGTTTTGCGCTGTGTACTTAGGATGAGCTGTGCTTAGCCAAACCTCTCCCCTCCACCCCCTTTTTTATTATTGCTTTCAGTCTGGAATTTTTATCAACCCTTTTGATATAAATCTGGCCTTACTGAAGGTCTGTGTAATTAGCAGAAGTACTTGGTATTTTCTCAGCTGTGGTTGGATTGTATTTCAGCTATAAAGCCTCTGTTGGTTTTTTGTTTTTTTAATAAATATAGCAACAGTATGGTGGCATGAAAATAGAAGACACAGTATAAACTGGTCACCATTTCCCTGCTGATGTTTGTCCGAGTAGCTGATTCTTTTAAAATAATTTTGTAAAGGAAAGTAGAACTCAGTACTATTCTTCATTAAATGTATTTTTTTTGTTTTCCTTTTCCTTAAAATAAAATAATAAAAAAAAAAGATGGGACCCACAATTCTTCTGACCTCTGGAGTTCATCCAATGGCATGAGCCAGCCTGGTTATGGTGGGATGCTGGGAGGCTCCTCATCCCACATGTCCCAGTCGGGCAGTTACGGCAGCCTGCACACACATGACCGTTTGGTAAGATACGCAGCACAGGGTAATGTCTATCTACTTGTATATGGGAAACTGACTTAAAGGAATGAAATTCATGTTTGCTGCTGCTCATGTATGTCAGTTAAAAACCCAGTTGTAAAAAATCACAAACTTGCTGTATTAGATTTATGCCCTTCTATTTGTCTATTTGTATAAACAAATATCTGTAGCTCTACAGTGGTGTGTTCAGATGAATCCCTTTCTTTAATAAAGGGCTGGATGTTGTGTATTTGGTATCTTAAAATATCAACATTTATTTGAAAGACTTCAAAATGACTTCTGTCTTTTTCTCTTCTCTCTAGAGCTACCCCCCACATTCGGTCTCACCTACAGATATAAATGCCAGTCTTCCACCAATGTCTAGCTTCCATCGTGGCAGTACCAGCAGTTCTCCTTATGTAGCTGCCTCACACACTCCACCTGTCAATGGATCAGATAATATTAATGGTAAAAAGAGCTTTTTTTTTTTTATTAAATTTTACAAGAAAATGAACTTAGGGCTGTGTGACACACAAAAATAGTAAGTTGTAATTTGTGGGATGCTTGTAGATCAGAGTTACTGCACCACTGTGACATTTCTGTTCTCAGTATGGCTGAGATGAGGCAAATTGTTTTGCACTCAGCTTGAGACTTCCTGGCTTATTTGCTTCCGCAGCCAAGCCTGTGCTGGGGACAGTGTTTCCATCTGACCTACCAGCAACTATCCTTCCATAGTTCAACACATGTGCACGTTCAAATAGGTGGTGCTGACGTTGCAGTTTTCACAGCTGCTGTATCACCAAGGTACTGTGCAGGAGAAAGGCAGGAAGACTGTTTCTTTGGTGATTCTGATAACTGCATCGTAAATTCCTCTCTTAACTGATGTAGAGATTACTGAGTAGTCAGTGTGGTGGCTGGTTTAGTCTCTTATGTGCATACCTAGAAAGCACAAAATGTAGCATGATCATCTGTTGTTTTCACATATTTGTATATCTAAAGATACAGCCAAAGAAATTAAAGGCTTGTAGATGCCCCTTGTCAGTTTGATATGATTTGCACTTAACTTTGTTTTAAGTGGAATTCAGTTAGAATGACTATATTGGCTTTGATTTGCAAACATGTTTTACACACAAATCTTTAAACGGAACCCCGTTAATGAATCTCCATGGGAAATTTGGGCTGGAATATCCAAGTTTGACAGAAACCTGTAACGGCAGTTGTTGCATGATTTGGATTTCTGATATGAATGGCTGACGTTGACATCAAATACAACTTTTTGGCATTAGAATTTGCTAATTGGAGAAAGGAGGTTCATTTCTGAAGAGTCTGTCTTCTACAGTAAGCTAGATATTTCAGAGGGTTCAGGTCCTTTCAGTGTTTCCATTGGCAGGGCTTCAGCCCTCCTCTTGGCTTGAGGGTGTGTGGAGCAAAAGGACACGGAAAGCTGCTGACTTGCGACTAAGAGCAGGGGTGACAAAGCTTGGTGGATAAAAGCTTTTCAGGGATTTTGGTGAATAAAGATCAGAGTACAACATGGGGAATTAGAGCTGGGGGGTTGAGCAAGGAGACACAGAAGGAGCTGTTTAGTGAATCTGGCTTTAAGAATTAACGAAATGTGCAGCACTTCAGTGAAAACAATGTAGAAATAAGCTGCAATAATGTAATGTTCTGATTTTTATTTTTCTTCTTGTGGTTCATTAAAATTAGCTTGTGATTCTAGAAAATAATTTCAGTCTTTTTTTCTGACTGCTCTCACTTGTTGGTCCATAAGTAATTATGGTGATACTGTGTTTGGCTTTAAAGAGGAGAGCATCTAAATTTAAATCTAATTGTTTTAATTAAATTTTTAAGTATAATGAGAACTGATTCTGTTGACACTGACTTCCTCAGAATATCCGTTTAAAAAGTGGTTGCTCGACTGTACGTGATGAATAAAATAATAAAAGTAAATAAAATTTCAGCTTTAAAAATAAGTGTTGGTTTTGCTTTCCACATTACAGGAAACAGAGGAAATGGTGCTGGAAGCTCACAGACAGGTGATGCACTTGGAAAGGCACTGGCATCTGTAAGTAGCAGTTACGATATTCAGATCCGAGAGATGTGTTTTGATCATTGGATCCGTTATTTATGTATTTGTGCATTTTATAATATCAAACCAGGAGTCTTCATGTATGCCTTTGAATAATGTACTATGATACAATGTCATATACTGGACAGAAGTCTGTAAAAAAGCAAGTGGAAAATGCTAGTATTTGTTGAAGACTTGTTCTGTCTTCCTTTTTTCAGGTGATGTGGAAAAATTTAGGGCAAATGCAGTTTAGAAAGTTGTTTAGAGAAAGGACAAGATAATCATAAAAAGTTTAGGCGTTGATTTTTTTTTTTTGTTTCCTGTAGTGTTCTAGTGAAATACTTTTAACGTTGCTCTTAGAACAGATCTTGCCTCAAGGTTTAAAATGTATTCTCAACGGCCTTGTAAAACTGAGAGGTCTTGAATGCTGTGTTATGGAACAGCCTTCAAAACACTGTATATACATTAAGTTCCAGCTCTTAACTCTTGTTGGAATAATGTAGATAATGTAAAACATTGCAAATATCTTTAGTCTACTCAAGGCTCTGTTTACATGTGCACGCATACAGCAATTATTTTTGTGTTAATAGGGAGGTGTTTTCTGTAAATCAGTAATTGAAGTAGCAGCAGTATAAAATGGTTTTGTTTTTTATAAAACAGTACAACAGAAATTTCTGAGTTGGGAGTGGTGGCTGAGGGACCACTTTGTATTTCTTGTACATAGCAAGTAGGGGAAGAGTAAGTCTGATTTAAAATACAGAAATGAATGACTACTTGCAGCCACCAAAAGACCATTTCTGGGTTGGATTCTGCGTCTCACCTCATACCAGTGAATGCAAATGTGCGTATTTGTGCAGATCCTGTTACCCCTGCATCCTTCAGAGGGTCATATGTTAAAAGATTACCAGATCTGATAATGTCTGTAATGCCCATATTGGGTAGGAGAACTCTGACCTACAGGCTTTGAGGAGAAAAATGTTGTCCCTGTTGCTTTTGGGGATTCAGTGAGCAGATAACAATTCGGAGTCCAGAGGGCAGTTAACACTCTCTTTTTTTTGTCTGTTTGAGACCTGTCAGAAACAAACTGGGATCGTTTTTACTCCTAGAAGGAGCAATGCTTGCTTACTTCAGGCTGTTTGTTACTCTGCAGATGTATTGGGATGTCTGCTGTTCTGCAGCCTGACCAAAATTTCTGTTGTTAAGCCTGACACACTGGCCAGTTAAACCTGTGGGATTGCATGACGTTTTCCACTGCTCTTCTTTTTTTCAATTATTTTCTCGTCCTTTCAGGTATTTTTGCCCAAGTCTTTAGCTGAGAAAACCAGGCTGATGTTTTGAGGAAAAACTCTAAATATATTGCGAGTGGAAGTCAGGGCAGAAATGTTTAATCTAACTGGTGGGTGGGCTCTGGTTGTCATAGAAACTTGTTTCTGTCATCCCGTGTTGTTGCTTGGCAGGAGCAGCCAGGTCATTCCATAAATCATTTCTGTCATAGCTGATGGTGATGCATTCCATCTGCTCTATCAGTGCATGCCATAGTCTGCACACTTCAAATCCCTTGCCTCATCCATCTGCTTCCCCCGCACCCCACGCGCACCCCGCACACTCCTTGCACTGGTTCCGGGGGGAGGTGGTCCCTCCTGCAGGTGAAGCAAACACACATGGGGTCTGATGGCTACGAAACCAAGAATATTTTCCTGTTTGAACAAAGTTTTATTTAAATACTGCGATTATCTGGACTCTGATGTTTGTTGGGTTTTTTTTCCTAAGACAATGTTTTATGCCTTTCTGTTAGGATTTTAAGCGTTTCCACTGCAACTGTTGAGAGGAATTTCTAGTTCTAAAATTCTGTTGATGTACATCTCACAATAGGCCTTTCATGTGCGAAACATCAGAGGATACGACATTTGTTCTTCAGTTTAGGTATTAAAGACCATACAGAATAGTATGTGATTAAACATGTAAGGCCAGATAATACATTTGCAAAGGTTCTTTTATTTTAGGTTTAAGCCTGGATAATTGTGGTCTTAATCTCAGGGTAGGCAAGAAAGAGAATTGTACATGAAAGTATTTACACAAAGTTCCCAAAGCCCTGTGGATTATGCATTAGTTTGGATAATGAACTAGTATAGATAGAAAGAAAAGAAAATCTGGGTATTCGTGCCATTTCTAATGTGTTTCCCTGAACATTTGCCAAACAATAACCCTTTAAGATTGTGCCCATGGAGGGTTATATGGCAGGAGAAACATCTGGTTTATTTCATTGCCTAATGCCAAATCAAAACACTTGGTCTTTAATTTAGAGGAGATCAAACAGGAGGACTGTTTAACTTTGTTGATTATATCAGACCTCTTTGTGATAACTTATGTTTTGATTCCTACCTCAGAACTAGGGTAAAGGCCTTTGTACGGTTGTGGTAGTTAAATAGCCACTGGTCCTCTCACAAAAGAAAAGAAAATGTAGGGAAGTTGACTTCTAAAAGTAATTCATGAATTAAGTTTCTTTGTTGCTTTAGACTCAATAACATTAGCATAACAAAGCCTAACTGAAATGTACACTGTAGTGTTTAAAAAATTGGACTAACAGCTCCGAGGTTTGGCTCTGCAGGCTCTCAATTGTGCAGCTTTTGTCTAAGAGCCTTTTCATTAGACCCTGGCATATTGGCACCCTGCTGATTGGAATGGACCATGACTGATAGGAGGAGGAGTCTCATTTGTTGCAGTAAAATGAGTCATGTTACCGTTTAAGCCTGGCAGAAGGTGTCAGGGTTGTTCATCATTGGTCATTTAACAGCACAGTGGCCAGGGACTGCATGCAGAATGAATTCTGACCTTGTCTTTTAGTTGTGGCTTTGGTATGATGGAGGTTTTTTCCCCTCTTACAAAATAGAGCAAAATAAAATCGCAGGTAGAGTGTGGAAAACAACCAGTTTCAAAAGAAACTTCATGGCCTTTGCCCTGACATGAGTTTAATTTTCTGTCTCTTATCTGTCTGGAACTCTCTACAGTTCCCATACTGTCACCCAAGATTTATACTGATGTGCAATGCATGAATTTCCTACAGTGGTTGGAGGTAGTTGGTTGTTTTAAATGTATTTTCTTTCTAGCATGTATGAAAAGGAGGATGCATTTCAATTAGGGAATGGATGGTCATTATAGACCAGGGAGGAGCATGCAGTCTGACTGCTCCTGGTTTTGTTAGGTCAAAAAAAAAACCCCAATATGCAACTTAACCAAGTCCCAGTTTATTGTCAGCTAAATGCTGAACTGTCATACTGTCTGTGTGAAGAGACATCAGCCACACTGCCAGTGAAGATAGGTTTTTCTTAACTGCCTTCTGATGACTAACAAATCCTGCTCTCCGGTCAAATAAAAGAAGTTTGAACTTGTGACCTATAAAAATACATGGTAAAGTCCATAGCCTCTAAACCTATTCACTTCCCTTCACAAATTGAATTTTCCAAGAATCTTGAAATTTTAAGTTTTAATTAAAGCTTTAAGCATTATGTCTTCTGTTTTTATTTAGAGTTTTTAATTGCATTAATAGCAAGGAATGAATTGTTGTAGGTTGAGGTTTATTATCTTAAAGGAGTAATTGATACAGAAATAAGAGGAAAAAAAAAATGTGCTGCAATACATAGCAAGAGCAACAACATTTCAGATGGTTTTGGTTTGGTAGGTACCAGTAGTAACTAGAGCTGAGTGCTTTCTTGGTATTTGCTCTTGTGAAGCATTCATTTTTAGAAGATAACTTGTTGACTGCTAAAATCTTCTCTGTCTCTAAAGTTTGGGAAGTCATTATTCCTCCCCATTATCCTGAAGTTTTGTTTGTTATAATTACCTGCATACTGTTAACTCTTAGATATATCGTTCCCTGTCAGTGAGAAAAAGGCTGTAATTTCTGCGGCTGTTAAAGTAGAAGGAAGATCAGTTTTACTTGTGTCACTATCAAATACAGGCTGTGCTTATTTTGACAGCTGCTTGAAAATGGAAGTTCTCTGGACGTTTTTAGAACCTTGAGTATAATAAAGCAGAGCTGTGATTGAAGTATCAAATTGTTTTTTTATCAATCCAGACACAAGAGTGACAATTAAAGCATGAAAAGGAATCCTAATATCTATTTTTATATTATAACATGTATTGATACACAATCTCTTTCGTTTGTTGTTAGATTTATTCTCCTGACCACACCAGCAGTAGTTTTCCATCGAATCCATCAACACCAGTTGGATCACCATCGCCTCTTACAGGTAGAGACTAACCATTTGTCAATCGCTTGTTTGTTGTTTTGAAAATGTCCTGCTTGGAATCACAGAGAAATCAGCAGTATTATTTTTCTATTGTACAGATTCATGAATCCAGATTCTTAAATATTTTGTTTTGAGCACTCACTTAAATCCTGGTAACTGTTTTTGGAAATTAGCTTATTAAAATAGTCTTTGAAAACAGGGAATAACCATATACTGTCACAGAAATGAGTGATTTGGTTGGGATTTTCTTCTAAAGCTGTATGTTAAAATTCTGCGGCAGCTTTCAGTGACAAACGCAGCAGATGTGTGTTCCCTCTAATGAAAATATAGTAGGCTATGAGACTATCCCATTTTACACAGGGTAGCTTTTCATTCATATTCTTTCATGAATGCTTTCATTCTATGGGAGAGGAATTTCAGGCATTTTTCAAAATAAATGCTCTGTATTGCAGCCACCTCTGTCACCTGTGCTTTGTGTGTTTGCGGTGTGAATGTGGGAAGAAGCATTCCAGCATGGAGATGAACTGTGGGCAGCTGCCTGCAGCTATTAGTGGGTGCAGCAGCTTTCACAGACACTGTGGCCTCAGCTGTCTAGTAAAAGTTGAACAGCTGTTCTCCATATAGAGAGGACTGTGAAAGCTCCATTGACTTAAATTTGTTGTTTAACAAAGAACTAGAATTACAAGCAAGATGATGTAACGTTAACCCTGTTCTTTCCTATACTGCAATTTGTTAAATTATTTAACGTTTATACAACAGTCTGTTTTCCCATTCTCTTGTTTTTTAATGTATCCCTGCAGAGTCCTGGCCAGTGGTCACTCTTTTGCAAGAGTGTTCTGCTTTTGATTAAAAAAAAAAAATCAATAAATTTGACTTACAGCGAAAGGTGTACAGAATGAGTTTGGCTGAACGCTTTTGTAATCTAGATGAATAAATTAGTTACATCATTGCATGCAAAACACAGTCATATACATGCATTTGTGAATATGCAATGTCACTCAGAAAACTTTCATCATTCATACTGCACTCTTGTTTAATGGACACTGTTCTGGTTTACTGTGGACTGAATGGATTAATGAGTATCTGACACGGCACATCTAAGCAGCTGCTTTTGGCATTTTTTTTCCATAATGGAAAAAAAAACAATGCTGAATTGAGTAACGATGGGATTAATGGGATTTTTGATTTAGTGATTACAGTTGACAAAAAATGTTTTGTGTATCCTTATTGTACTGAAAGGGCAGATCAGACTAAAGAAGTATTATTATTTTCTTTTTAACCTCAAAACAAATATTGAGGGAGGACTCTGTGGCTGGAAGAAAGAAGTTCTGACACTTCAAAGTATTTAAAATTTTAAAGATCTCAACTGGAGCTAACTGATTAGATACCATACCTGATTCTGTAAGCATGAAAGCACTAGCTAATTTCTTGTTCCAGCATACAAATGTGAGGTCCCCAAAATTTGGGTTTTTCCTTTGCTGTTGATGCCTTTGTCTGTTGGAACCTGTATCAAAAATGTAAAACTCTTCAAAATTTGCCCATTGATTTCTGTTCCTTATTCTGGATTCTGATGGCTAAGACAGTAGCAGATACAAGCAAGTAATACTGAAATCCTTCTCAAGCGCAAACTTAGCATCTGCTTTACAATTATACCCTCCCACCCCACCCCCTTTAATTCCAGTGATACGGAATTTATCAAGCCTTTGGTAAATTGCTGCAGTGGTTAATTACCTTCATTTATGAATCTGGACTTTTATCTTTATTCCCAGATGAGTCACAAAGAACACAGTGAAGCACAATGTAAAGTAATTACTACTATATTTATGGCTATTTATACTCCTGGTAGCCATTTTCTGTCCTGACCCAAAAAGTTATTGCGGATAAAACAAATGTTTTATGTATACTAATATAATGTATTTTGGAGCATTTTAGCCTTCATCATGATTTTCCTCTTTTGCATTTGGTTCCTTGTTTATTCAGCATTTTTAGTATTATAGGTTTGACTTAAGTCATAGTTTACCTGTGCTTTAATTGTAAATTGCAGTAGGAGTGCACTGTTTGCCTTTTAAAGCCTGGAGAGATAGTCACTTCATGAGACACCTAAGTATACAAGCTTGCGTTGGACTATTTGGCTGTTACTGAGTTACAGACTAAGGGCTTTTTTTTTTTTTTTTAACTAATTTAAGTAAAAGATTTGAGAACAACCTGATGAAAATCCCCAAGTATTGAGACAGTAATGTGTGTCTTGTCTTCCCTGTTGTCATTTAATTTCTAATTTTACAGACACTTGCCCAGAGCTTACCTTCTTGCACAGTTCTAATGATTGTGTATATGTATGTGAAGTTTATATATGGATCTGAATGGTGGGGGCCTTGGTATTTTAAGAATCCTTCTCCTGGGATCAGCGGTATTCGGAAGGGTTCGGTGGGTTCTGAAGAGGCAAACCCAGCCTTTGATGCGGGGGATTAGTGTTGGGGAGACTGAGGGTATGAACAATACCGCAGTGATTGCTAGTGATGACCCCTGTAAATCCCAACACTTGCCTGGCTTATTTGTTTTTTCATGCTGCTATGTTGGTGCTGCACTAAAAGCTGCAGTTGTTAATTGCAGGGCTTGTGGTGCCAGGATGCTTTTTAACATAATTGGTGGATTTCATGCACAAACTTCTAGGAGGGGGAGTGGGATGAGGAAAGCAGGAAATCAGTGCCATCTGGCAACCTGCACAGACACAGAGTATGCCACTGCTCAGAAAGAGCTCTAGCAGTACTAGAGGTGCGATTAAAAACTGCAGGTTGCAGTTGGGCAGTTCATTTAAGAGGACTGGAGTACTCCTTCCCTTTTCTTTTTGTTTCCTTTGTGAGAAGTCCCACTCAGAGTTCTATTCTGGGCTCACATCAAGGAAATGCTACCTCTTTCCATTAAAAAAAATCCCAAACAACATGACAGACTCATCAGACTAGATGCACAGGTGTTGAGTCTATTTGCTTTCTTTTAACTGGTTGCCATTCTGCTTAATATTCAGCTGATGCCTTGTTGTAGGAAGTCGTGCCCTCGGTCCTGTTGGGAGCGAGCGCTCGTTGAAGCCTTAACTATGGTCTCATCTCTAAAAATGGAGTTTTGACCAGATAAAAATGTGAACATTACCCTGAGCCAAAATATACCAAAGTTGTTTCATTAATGCTTTCCGAAAATAAGTGGGACTCCAAGCATTATTCCCAAGTTCAGGAATGACAGTAATGCAGATCCAGACCCCGAGTGGCTGTATAAGGTGAAAATTGGTAATTATAAACTTACTCACTGATGGTGTTATATTTTAAAAGAGAATTCCAGCAGTTCTGGCAGTTTTGGGCTCTTATGAAATTGGATTTTGATTGATTTATTTTTTTAAATTAGAAAGGAAATATTTAGGTATTTTAATAGCTATGCAGGCTGTGCTCTTTGTTAAATAAAATCCTTTCTTTAAAAGGTAACTACTTGCAGCTCTCTGAACAAAGGAACTGTAATGTTATTAAACCTCTTCCCAGTTTTCCAGACGTACAGCTCTGGCTGTTATTGAGAGAACAAGCCCACAGGCTCTTCCTTTAATGAGCTGCTTTGGATTGTATGTCCATAATTTATTAATGTAATTGCTTTATTATTACATTTGTATGGCTGAAAGGAAGCTGTCTCTAATGGACATAGAATTTCATGTAGTATCTCTATAAAAGATGCATTATTAGTTGGTGAGAAAAATACATGTTGTACCACTTCAAGCTTTGCTTTAAAAGTGCTGCTTTATTAGTTACTGCATTTCACATCTAATTATTTTTACATTTTACACAGTAATTAGGTACTTTTATGTCAGGTTAGAATGGGTATGTATTTGAATTTGCAGTGTATAGGTAATATGGATATAATTGTCAATTTATTGCACAGTCAGTGATTCTTCAGCTGCCAGTTTACCTTAAATATATCTGAAATAACACATGGGAATAACTTGGGCATTTTTTTACTCTTCTAAACGTGGAACACGTTATAATCTAAAACAGTAGAATGTAGAACGAGACAAGAAGAAGAAAGCCTTTAGATCTAGTTTTAAGTTTTCTTATGTAGTAGAGATGTCATGAAAATGGTTTTCCAGTTACCCTTAATTCAATGTCTCTTTGATTTCTTTAAATAAGTTTGTTTTGTATTTTAACACTATCAAAGATATGCCTACATACACTGAAAATAATCTGAAGAAGAAAGAATTCAGCGATCTTTTTATGGTGGCACTGGCAGAAGGCAGGTATTTCAGATACAGTGTGTGTCTGTTTAGTCCACTTTGTTTTTTTAACGTTGAAGTACTTTGAAGCTATCACTGCTTTGTTGTCAATAACATATCTAACCCTACACGTGCCAGGATATTAAAATTATCCCTCAGTAAGGCAGAATGAAGGAATTTGTCCTCTTTTGTGCGCCCGTATGTTAGCTTACCTTTATGCAGAATATGTTTGTTTTAATTTTGTTGAGAAATGCTGCATCTCTGCTTCCCACGTAGGCTGCCTGAACCCGTGTGTTAACCTAGTCCCTTTTGACAGGTGCCAGTCAGTGGTCGAGGAGTGGAGGACAAGCCCCCTCATCTCCAAACTACGAAAACTCTCTACACTCCTTGGTAAGAACTGCTGAAAGCAACATAGTACTTTTTACTTAGGAGTTGAAGGCTTGGTTTTGTGTAAATCCTGCATATCATTAAAGGAAACAGTAGGATAGCATTACAAATGAATTCTTTGCTAACAAATGGCCTGTTCAGTTGAACAATATAAGACGGGCAGGGTGTGTCTTTCACCATCTGTTCCTTGGGCATCAGGCTTCTGTGCTGAGGACAGCTGGTGCTAAAGCACTGTTATGAGATTCTGGTACCTTTTCACAAATCCATGGCTAATTCTTATCTAAAGTTCAGTCTGGAGAAAAGATAAAGACTTCATGCCTTCGCATTTACTTGTCCTTCCCCCTCTCTCCCTGAAAGGGTAGTCTCTTGGGCTTGTTTTCATTACGCTGTCGTTAAAGTATTCATATATTTTATATGCAATTATTATTTGTTATTGGGGAATGTTCATTTATTAATTAATAAAGCATTTTACAGAAAAACACACAGGAAATAATCTACAGCATCGTAAATGTTCTTGTTTTGAAGATTCAGCAGAGGGTTTAAGTTACTTTTAAGTGACTTTTTTATTAAAGTTCTGATCTAGCATTGGGAAGGAAAGGGGAAAAATTTGAGGGGAGGTTTTGATTACCTCTTAATATTTCTAGTTTCCACAGATGTAATTTCTTTTTTTTTTTTTTGTTCTGTCTAGCAAGAATAAATTTAAGCTAAGTTTTCTTTTCTTCAGTATTTTTGCATTTAAATATAAGTGATATGTACATCTTAGAATCCTAACATAACTGCAATGTTAAATATTAGCCTTTTCTTATCTTAATATAATCAGATCTCTGTTGCATTAACTTGACTAACAATTTATTGCTGACGTGCACATCAGCTGTTTCCTCACCTCTTTTTTGAATTAATCTTAACCTGTGCTTTGCTTCCTGTTCTGTCTTGACTTTGCCAGAAAAATCGAGTTGAACAGCAACTTCACGAGCATTTGCAAGATGCAATGTCCTTCTTAAAGGATGTCTGTGAGGTACTATTTCACTTTAGATGGTGCCTTTTTGTGTTTCAATTAATGCTTCCTTTGGATTCCCCATTAAAAACTTAAATTAGTGTAGCATATGACTCAACTTTTGACTCCAACATTCTGCTATTTCAGTTTCTCGAGAGCTGCAGTGTCAGAATTGGTTTTAGTTTGGGGTTTTTTTTGGTCTGTTTTTTAAAATAAAGTAATTTTAAGACAGACTTTTCTGCAGTAACATTACAGAACTCACTTCTGCTTCTGAAATATCTAATCTGTTTAAAGATACATTTTAGAAAATGATAACTTAAAGTTTTGTCCAGTTTTTTTGTAATACAGGTTCTTAAAAAGCCACTGCCTCTCTTTAATTGTTATCAACGTGGTGAGGCTGATTTTATGATCATTCTTTCTCGTCCTGTATTAGATAGCTTATTTTGTAGCACTTCCTTTTTTTTCTTGTTCATGCCATGTAATAGAAGCTAAGTAACATTAACCTTATAATAAGCTTCACTTTAAAAGCTGCCACCTATTTGTGGAATGAATGCTATCTCGAGCAAAATATCCAGATATCTTTTCTTTTTTCCTGTTTGTAGTGC
This sequence comes from Nycticryphes semicollaris, assembly GCA_013400055.1. Lineage (NCBI taxonomy): Eukaryota > Metazoa > Chordata > Aves > Charadriiformes > Rostratulidae > Nycticryphes > Nycticryphes semicollaris. The sequence goes on along the minus strand of VXBJ01002555.1, from coordinate 1,618,266 downwards.
TGGTAGGTGCTTTCAAAGTCTTTTGATATCGCATCTCATCTTCTATCTTTAATATCTCCAAGGTAGAAACCGTTACAGTGTAATGAGGCTACAGATTTACTCGGTAATGGCTGTCACTGTCCCTCTCCATCCCCAACAGCAGTCTCGAATGGAGGATCGCTTGGACAGGCTCGATGATGCCATTCATGTACTACGAAATCATGCTGTGGGGCCTTCAACAAGCCTGTCGGGTGGCCACGGAGATATACATAGTTTATTGGGACCATCCCACAATGGGCCAATTGGAAGCCTGAACTCAAATTATGGAGCATCTAGCCTTGTAACAACCAACAGACAAGCATCAATGGTAACAAGATTTTTAAACGTGTCTGTATTTGTGCAAAGCAATTGCAGCTGGTGCTTTTAAGTTATCGCAGAGCCTAGTGAATTAAAACTGGACTGTAAGATTCATATTTATCAGGAGGAAACTACTGGAGATTCTGGTGGAGTAAAAGATGGCAGCCCATTTGCACCTGCTATGGGTTTCCAATTAGAGGGTTGGGTGGGGGTGGGCAGAAAGGAGGAGGAGGAGAAAGATGGGAAAACTTAGACTTTGGCCTGGTCAGTGGCCCATAAAATCCTGCTGTGACCATATGCAGAAAGCTGAAACTTTCTGCTGAGAGCATTTCAGCTTATACATGCATTTTTTCCAGATGTGTAATAATTGGCAGAACAGTTTTCTCCTTGAAATGGTGAATAGGGAGATTGAATGGGAAAAGCAGTCAAGAAGGACTTAATTTCAAGTGTTCTGGTCTGGAAAAGCTGTTTATTGTAAATTGGAACTAGTCTTCAATAGCAGATGCTGGCAGAGGGCTGGGAGGAAGCTGTTGGAATGTGGAACCATAGTGTGCGCAGGCTCAGAATTTAAACTTTTTTTTTTTCTAAATGAAAAGGAGTTTTGAGCACAGCTGTAGTGTAAGTAACAATGAAGAGGAAACAACTTTTAGATTAATCCCCAAGAAGAGTGAAACAATTCAATCCATCTCTTAGTTTTTTGAAAAATGCAGACTGTTCTGAAAAAATGTAGTCGAGCTTTTTGTAGATCAGAAGGATGTTAAAAGCATTATCCAGGAAACGAAATCTATTTGTAGCATTGCTCCCTTCCCTTTTTTTGTCCTTTTCATTTCTCCCTTCTCAAAAATGCTTCAAGGAAAAAGAGCTTTTTAAAACATGCTTATTTTAGTGGTGCCATGTGTTTGCATGTTTCCAGCGTAATTTTAAAGACCAGTTACATGCTGTGAAATTTTCTGTTATAAAACAGTTTCACAGCTGGGTACTCTGTGATCAAGGCAAAATTTCACCTATCATCGAAATAATTAGGTACCCCAATTGCTGAAGGGTTAGTATTCTATAAAACAGAATTAGTTCCAGGCTCTCCCATTTGCACGTCACACATCCATTTATATTAATTTCAGAACCACTGCAGTAAACATCAAAAAGAACTGGTTACTTTCTATAAGCTGCGTGTGTCTGGGGGCTTTGGGGGAGGGGGCCCTTTTCAAATGCGTGCCCAACTTCAGGTTCACAGTTACTTTTAGTAATGAAGGAAGTGATGCGTAAATACTTTAGAATTTTTTTAATACTGCCTCACATTTAATATTTAAAGAACGTCGTTAAAGGGAAAGTTTTACGGTGTTCTGGGGTAGACTGAAATTTAGTCATACAAAGGAAAACTTTTTTTTCCCCAGGCCTTAATGATGCTGGGTAGAGTGAGCGGGTGAAATTGCAGTGACAAAATTGTTCTCTGCTGGACTTGTGGAACCTTCTGATACTGCTAAACCAGATACAGTCAAACGCAGATAGTGCCGAAACGGACATCAAAAAACCTGGATATAAACAGATATAAAACCCTCTGCTTCTCTTTTAAACTAAGCTATGATAAATATTTTTATCAAGTCAGTTTTGATTAAAGTAGGCAACGGACTCTCTAAAATGAATCGAAGGTTCCTTGGTCTGCTGTAGTTTAATGTAGTTGTGTAACTTCAATCTAATACAGATTTGATTTATCATCTAAGGATTGATCTGCAGATTTGATTGAAGGATGCCTGCTGTCTGGTAGAAATAAACTCAGATTAGGAAAATAAAACGATTATTTGCTTTTCCATTTCAACCTTGCTGGGTGAAACAAGCTTGCAGATCAGTTCTGCCTTGAAAAGTGAGTCAGCTGAAGAATTTCTTGGACTAACCTTAATTTTGTTACATCAGAATAATTGGCTCCAACAGGAGGCATCCTGTCACGGCCTTGCCCAGTCCCCAAAGCGTGCCCTTTGACATCTCCTGCAGTTGAGGGAAGTCAGCACGATTGGGATGGAGTCCTGCAGCATGTTCAGAGCAGAGGCTGGCACATCCGGCTGTAGAAGAAGTGGAGTGGTTTATTAGTGACACCCCCCCAGTATGAGGTGTAGTTCTTAGTGTTCAATAATCAATTTCAAACTGTACTTACTTTTTTTCTTGCGTTAGTAAATGTTGGGGAGCAGAGACTTTGACACACAACCTGAACTATAAGATCTAGACTTTATTCAGGAATTAAGGACAACTTTACTTTAGTGGATCTCCAATAAATTTTAAGAAAATAATGAGCATTGACTAACATAGTGAGAAATGTCAACGTTGATAAGGCTGTTTGCCTCGTTTTGACGTATTCATATGGCTTTTTGGTCAAGAAATGTTCACTGGGATTCAGTGCTAAATGAAACTTCCTTGTTGAGGGGGATCTTTATACAAAATGGTTTTGTTCTTTAGGAAAAAAAATAGAAAAAAAAATATTAAATTGAATTTCCCTTGAAGAAGATGATGTTGGCAGAAGGAGCTAGGAAATGAGTAATTTAACTCCTTTTTATGTAATTAGTGTAACCAGACATGGTTTTATTTTAACATTTGCTTAATTTTTGAGCCAGATTTATTTTAAAACTCTAGTTGACTTCATTTCCTGCTTGCTCTGAATGGTCTTGTTTTCTTTTTAGCTGGGCTGGCCATTAAGACCTATTCAAATAGTTTTTTAATATCTCAAACTCATCAAATATTTGCTAAGTGGCCTTTGAAGTTGATTTGTATTTTATTTCATGTATTATTGAGAAGTTAAGAAGTAATACTCTTTTTGTTCTTATTCAAGCTGCTTTTTATTTGTCATTGTAATACAATGGAAAAAGAACAGCCTGAATTGATTAAAAATAAATAAATAAAAGGCCTGGAAACTCAGTTAAGGATGAAACTCAATCCTTAAGTTACAGAGTTTTTTCCAGGTATAACAGGGATCTAAGCAAATGGGTGATGCCCCTCTCCCTGCCCGGTGCCTGCTGCAGCGTCAGAGCACCCATGGGCGGTGACAGCTGCTTTGCCAACACCAGCCTCTGCTCTCGCTCAGAGCTGCCCGGTGACAGTGCTCCTCCCCGGGGACTGTGCTCCCACTGAACAGCTTTGGGCTGTCAAAAGGGTAAAAAAAACTTGGTTCCAGGGCCCTTTTCGTTGTCTTAATTAAGCTCACCTTAGTTAAAATCATGTTATCCTGACTGTGCCCAGACGGAGCAGCTGGTATGGCTTGAAAAGTACACGTATTTTTTAATATGCTTAGTTAAGTCCCAAAGCAAGTATGAACAAAGGATGATTTAACTTTTTTTCCAGTTCTCAAAAAGCTTTTATGTCTCAGAGTTCAAAATGAATGGTCAAACTGCAGTGTGGGATGCAGGGCCAGTGCTAATGGGACACGGTGGGCCTTTCCCCAGGTATCACTCTGGGTACCTGCAGCACCGTCATCGCCTGCCCTCTCTTGTCTGGGTTTCACTCGCTTGCCAAAAATACCCAGCTGGTTTTCTGGTTTCAGATCCCAAATGTTACCATGTAATTCAGCTGAAGTAAGTCCTGCACTCATTTTTGGTTTGGTTTTTGGTTTTTGGTTGTTTTTGAGGGGAGGGGTGCGGGGGGTTGGTTGGTTGGTTTCAAACTCACTGGTCTGAGAGTGGCTGCAGAGTGTCCTGTGGGCAAGTTGTCCTTGGGCGAGTTCACCTGGTGACCGCCGGTAGTAACCTGCAGCCTCACAGGAGGCGGCTTTTCTCAAGCTGTGCTTGTGCTGGGCTGTACCTCGTTGCGGGGTGGGCCCTGCCTGCTCTGTCCACGCGGTGTCGGTGCCGACGGCTCGTTCTCAAACGTTTTGCCTTCGCAACGGCAAACTTTGGGGGTGTGACGGCCCTGTGTGCTGCGGCGCCGGCCGCGCCCTTTGCCTGCCATTTTGTGCGCTCGGGGACGGCGAAAGCGGGGCCGGGGAAGCTCATGTAGCTCCCGCGTTCGCTGCTCCTGGCGCTGACCCCCGCGAAGCGCTGCGCGGCACCTGGTTCCAGCCCAACGGCCGCGGGAGGCGCCGCGGGGGCGGGGCGCCCAGCTGTATGCTAATGAGGGGCCCGCCC
>VXBJ01002555.1:1474747-1613802 GCA_013400055.1 Nycticryphes semicollaris | reverse complement strand
CAGCTGGCGCGCCCCGGCGGCTGCCCCGGAACTGGGCAGGGAGGCGTTTCTGGGAGGAATCGGGCCACGGAGGGGGTTCTGCTGACGTCACCGCAGGGAAACGGGGCCGGGCGGGGGTTTCTGAGCACCACCACCGCCCCCCCACCCCAGCCACCCCACTGCCTGGAAGAAGTCGTGGGGCCGGGGGTCACTCGCCGATAGCGGCCATAAAATGTGCCCAGGCTGGTTTGTGCCGGCGGCCTCGGAGCTGCCGAGCCAGGCTGTAGGAAGCCCAAGGTTGGGCTCAGCTGCAGTGCGGGTGGGGAGGTCCTTCTCTGTGGAGCGGGAGTCGAGGGACTGAAAAGCAAACCCCGTTTTCAAAACTCAGTGGTCAAGACACTGAAGACCCAATTGGGCACCTCCGAGTTGTCCCCGGAACGCAGCGCTTCTGGGAAACGGAGCGCCTGGCCTTCCTGTGGGACACTTCAGCACATCTTTTCCTTTGGATTTTTTTTTTCCTGTTTGTCTCTTCAGATCTTCTGGTACAACATAGATCAGAGATAAAAATTCATGTTGTGGTCAGTTTTGTAACACTTCCGGCTTTTAAGGTTTCTGGAGAAATCTTGTTAATCCAAATTGTAGGCTTTGAATTTGTAAGCCTGTTTCAAAGGACCAGAGTATGGACTTGCATTCGGTTTTTGTTTCTAATCTATTTTCTTCCTTTATCAGAACTGATTTGCTAATCTGTCGCTTTCAGATTAGCTCTAGATTTGAAAGTCGCCAGGGTTCTGGCAGCTGCTGCATTTGTACACAGCTTTAAGACATTTTTGCCTTTTTTTTTTTTAAGAAGATGATTTTGGAAGAAACCTGGCCCTGAGTTGATGTAATAGTCTGTAGCTTGAATCAAAGCACCCTCATGTGTTAGGACTAAGCACGACCAGAAAAATAAAACGCCCAACCTGCGGGGCAGGACTGGGGGGACACGGGGCCGGAAGCTGAGTGTGGAGAAGGAGTTTCACGTTCCCGCTGTAAAGCGTTTTGTCTCGTAGGTCCCAGGACCGGGCTCCGCTCCTTTCTCCCAGTGAATTCACGGCCCTGGCGAGAGCCGAGCTGACCGTGCCCACGGCACAACTTCTCACAAACAAAGCCTGTTACACACCCAGGCAGATAAAATATACTTTAAAAAGCAGCAGATATTCAGCAGTATAGAAGAGGAGCTTTTCTGCGGAACAATAGCTACAAATAGCAGCCCAGAATGACCTGATCTTAGTTGTGGGTCGNCCCCTTCCCTTCCTTTCCTTGTTCCTGTGCGTTAGCTTCCAGGAACGAGTGTGTATTAAACAAAGGATAAACTTGCATAAGGGTATTTATCTCTCTCTGGGTAAAACCCATACTAAGACATGAAAGGTAAAAGCTGCATTAATTACTCAAGAGGGATTCAAAGCTCAGCAGTTTACTAGGATTGAAGGATTTATTGAAAAACAGTGGTTCTCATGTGTAACTCCAGGCAATAAACCTATTTAATTAAAGGCTTAATCTTCTAGCTGACATGTTTGCTACTGTTCCAATAAAAAGCTTCATCTGTAGCCAATTTTTGTAACTATACAAATAACAGCAGAATCCCCCATCAGTTTTTTAACTGTTTAATTGTATTATGTTGGTTGTAGCATAAATATTTAAAGGACTTTTATGTCTCTAGGAATCAAAAGCTTTAAACAGTCTGTGTTCCAAAACATTTAAATACAGGCAGTGTGTCTTTACCTATTCCTTTTCCAAACAAAGAAATATTTTTCTTTAAATAGAGGTTTGCATTGATAACTGTATTTTGTATTGAGCACCATTTTTTTAACACATTTACCTTTTCAACTAGGTATGTGCACTCAGAGCTATCTTAACCAAAGTGTCATTAATTCAAGTTTATGCAAAATTAGCATTGTTTTAAAGACTCTTCATCTCAGTGCTTGCTACTTAGAAATCTAACCATGATGTATTATGAAGGAGCAGATTAGGAAATACTGAGAGGTGGCAGGAATAGTTAAATGCCTGGATTATTTTCGTATGATAAGGTTCTATAATGGGAGTAAATAAAATATACTTAGTTGAGAAAGGAAGAAAATGAGGTAATTATTACAGTGGAAAAAAAATTTATATTAGAATCCCGTTTTTTCCTATTTCAGCAAACAAGAAAGGAGATGGTGTTTGTATGTTTTATAAATATAGGTGTGTGTACATACTCATCTGTATACGTGAGCGTAGGGCATCGCACTCACCTTTCACATGTGGGGAAGGCTGTTATTCCCTGTTATTATCTTTTTAAGAATCAAAATGTACTAGAGTTGATAAAGCAATTGAAGGTTAATCACATCTTACACTTCCCAGGTATAAATCAAGGAGAAAATTCTGTAGTGCTCTGGGAAAAATATTGAAGAAAACTGTTGGTTGTTTGCTCCGTTATTCCAAACAGGTGTTGGTCACTGCTTGAAATGCAGCTTAATCCAGTACAGTGTAATGGAGTGCTTTGGTGTAACAGCATCTTTCAACTAAATCTTTCTTTACTGAGCTAGAAGTTTTAACTGGGGTCTCTAATCCAGCAAATACTTTAAATCTTTTAAATTTCTATTTTTGGACTATTTCTTCGAATCACATCTTTAATAGAAATATTTGCTTTCCTTTGCTCTAGGTTGGGACTCATCGGGAAGAAAGTGTCAGCCTCAACAGCAACCATTCAGTTCTTCCCAGTACAGTTTCTGCTCAGAGCACAGAACTAAATCATAAAACACAAGAAAGCTACAGAGGTAACTTTCCAGCTCTATTAAATGCTGAGCAGAGTCTGCAATAATCCAGAGCCAGCGGGGCTGTAGGTCTTGGTAACTTTTCATCGACACAGGGGATAGGGAAATAGATAATGTTGAGAAATAAAAATGAATTATAAATCCAATAAACCACCACTGCCAGGGATTCCTGCAACAGTACTGAGGGTGCCCCTGTGTCCGATTTGTCCCGGTGTAAGGTTCAGCAGAAGACTTACGTTCCTCAGCTTTACTACCCACAGCCATTTCCCAGTTGGCCGAGGGGCTGCGGGGGGAGCCGCATCCAGAGCTCAGCCTGGCCGATAAAAGGAAGTTGTCCCACACAACTGTTTACAGTTGCCTCAGTTTTTAGCCTAAAGAAGTAAGGTATAGAAACCAGGATTCAGCTTCCTCGTTAGCATGCGTGCACCATTTAGGGATGTGTGTGTTGCACATTTGGCCGAAGCCCAAGCCTGGATGTCTGTGCAGCTCTGCCCTTGGCTTTGCAGCCCAGGCACGAGGTGCAAATTTGCTTACTTTGCTAAACATCCTCTTGTGCCTTTCTTAGATTAAGCTGTTTCTGATCAAGCTGCTGTATGAATTATGATCCCTTTATGACCTGTGTCCAAGTACAGCAGCGTTACCAGGACTTCTCTTGTTTCTGCTGCCAGAGTGTAGTTCCTCCGGCCGTCTCCCCAGGCTGCTGCTCTGCTCTGGTCTCCCACTGACAGAGTCCCCTCTGGTGTTTCACTCCTGTGATGCTCATCCTGATCTCTGGTTGCTTGCAGCGTTGTCGGGTGGCCTACAGAGCCAGACTGTGGCTATAGGGCCAACAGAAATCAAGTCTGAACATAAGGAGAAGGATGAAAATATACATGAGCCCCCCTCATCGGATGACATGAAATCAGATGATGAGTCCTCCCAGAAGGATATCAAGGTCTCATCCAGAGGCAGAACAAGGTGGGTTGCTGACATGAGCTAGAGAGTTTGTGCCTCACTAATGCTCTGGAGCATGTTGTCCTTAGGTTTGATAAATTTATTCCAAGGCTTTTGCGTTACCCGAGTGCATTTATTACTCAGCAGCTGAAACAGATAAATCGTTTACAGTAGTTCTATCTATTTAAATACAAGATAGAGGATTTTCTGGGAAAATCACCTAAGAAGTATGACTTGCCTGTAGAGATAAGTAGGAAAGGATTGCGAGGGCCCTGCCCAGCACAGAGGGTGGGAGAAGGGTACAAATTTGTGACAGGTCTGTACCTGGCCAGGGCTGCACGTGTAGATGGGATCCAGCTGAGATGGAGAGCGGCAGCCCCGTAACCTGGAGGCTGGGCTGGATCCGATGGGTAAATTGCCTTTTTAAACACCACTTTGCCTCCTGAGCCACAGACAGAAAACCAGGGAGTTGACACCGGGTAAAATGCTTCTGGATCTGCCCGATAGGCCTGACACAAGCGTGGAAATTTGAGATAACAGTAAACAATCAGCACTTTGCAACTGCAGCAGCGCAGTCCATACCATCACGTGTCTAACGGCATTTTAGAGTATTAATTTTAGTAGGGCAGAGCTTTTGCAGTTTTAGACTTAGTTGGACAGTCCTATATTAAAAAAAAAAAGGTCTTTGCAACTCAACATAATCGTTTGAAGTGATAAAAACCATTTAAATATAACTTGAGCTCTCCACTGGGTATTAGAAGAATAAAATAGTTCTAAAATTGGCAAGGAATGTCTATCACAAAACTAAACCTTTTTAACAAGCACATTAAATTGAAAATTACTTGAATGCCTTTTTATATAAGCTGATATATTGGAAACTAGTAAGAACTATTTGTTGAAAATGATTTATTCTTCACCTGACAAGCTGGCTGAGTTCTCTATTATCTGAAACTTGTAACTGCGTAATGGAGTGAAGTTGTAGTTCGAGCACATCTCTTGCTTCAAAGGGCAGCGCGTTGCCGCTACCCTTCCTAGAGGTATTTACCATCTGGAGACAATATTCTGTGGATGTTCTTCAGGCAGAAACCATTTAATGTTTATTTTCAGGGAAAGACAGGAACCGCAAGCATTACCTTGAACGCTTACACATTGATATCTAATGCTTTCTTAGTTATCCAAGTACGCTTCTATGTGAAACAGAGGAAGTGGGAAGAAGTTTAATTTCATCAACTGAAAATTTTGAACCAGCAGCAGGATCACTTGTTTGAAAATCCCAGTGATATTTCAATATACTCTTACTTACACTTTTTTGCAGCAGTACTAACGAAGATGAAGATTTAAACCCAGAGCAGAAAATAGAAAGAGAGAAGGAGAGGAGAATGGCAAACAACGCTAGAGAGCGCTTGCGTGTGAGAGATATTAATGAGGCATTTAAAGAACTTGGCCGTATGTGTCAGCTTCATCTGAAGAGCGAAAAACCCCAGACGAAACTGCTGATTCTTCACCAGGCTGTGGCCGTCATCCTCAGTCTCGAGCAGCAAGTGAGAGGTCAGTGGCTGTCCCTCAGGCAGCGGGTGGGGTGGCTTTGTTCACGCAACAGGGTCAGTCTCCACATCTGCACAGCTTGATGCACGGGTTACCCAGAGCTTGTTTGCTGTTGTGGTTGAAGTTCTTTAGGAGAAGCAAAGAATTACTTAAAAAGAAAAAAACAAATAAAGGAGGGGAGGGGAAGTGGAGGTATTAGGTTTATATTCTGAGCTTGCCCTTTTTTTTTTTTCCTGTGCAATTATCCATCTCTACACCTGAGTTTTCAAGGTAAATCAATAAATTGAAATATTGGCACATCTTGCTTTAAATTGTAACAAGCACATGCTTTGTAGCACAGCAGCTTTAGCAAAAATAAGAGATCTATTTTAAGATGAATCCCGCATAACATAAACACAAAAATGCAGTAAATTCCGCTCTGTTTACTTAGGGTATTGCACTAAATGTGCACTGGGGAGGAGTACACTTCTGCTTTAATTGAATCAGGGTTGTTTGGCATCTGTTTCCTTTCCCTGATTCCTTTAAATTTTTCTAGGAAAGATAGTGTAGGCCTAAGAGTAAGTAAGTGCAGAAGGAAGCGTTCTGTGCAGTTCACTCTCTTAAGGGAAGACATTTCTAGGAATCACATTTAGTTCTTCCCGTCATTCCATTCCTGTGTGTTGGTGAAGCTACAGTTGACTTTTGGTCTCCCGTTAAACTCGTGTCAAAGAGGAGAAAGTTGGAGGCTCCTCCCTCAGAGGAGGGGGTGGGGCAGCTGGACCAGGGGTCCTTGTAGGTCTCTCCCCACAGGAATTACCCTCCTCTGTCCTGTGTCGCTGGCAGTCACAGTGTCCTCACGGTTTGCTGGTCTGGACTGGTGAATGACCTCGGTGTCTCACTGATGGGGGTCCATCAAGTGACTGGGAAAGTCTTTCGGATGTGGGTGGTGTCAGTGGGTACATGGCTTAGTGTGCTGCACCTTTGAACCACTGGTGTCACTGAACGATGTCGTTGTTTTAGTTTTGTGTGCCCCATTTTTACTTGCATTTCCTAATTTGTTGCTTGCATTTGGCACAGGAGACCAAAGCAATTAGTCATTTATTGAAAGTGTCAGAGAGGGTATCTTGAGGCAAGCTGAGGTTCCGTGTAGTAAGGAGGAGATGCTGTGTTTTCAGGCAGAGTTTTATTGACCCAGTTTTCAATAAAGAAACACCCTGTCTCCAGCCCAAGTTCTTCCAGGGTGTAATCAAGCATGTTTTTTGAATGTGTAAAACCCATCACATCCACTTGCTGCTCTCATGGGCTCTGCAATCCAGAGAGAGCCCTGTGCGGAGATGCAATAAAGTGACTTTTGCCTTGGTCAGAGGCTTCTGAACCTTATGTCCCTGGTAGAAATCTGTAGGTAAATGGGACCAGTTCTCCAGGCAGCACCAACTGAGAGCTTCCTCTCCCCGGCGTTTACATCTCGGCCTGTCCTCGCTGTGCTTGGAGGGAGCCTGTTGGGAGCACTGGGTGCTGCTGCTGGGAGAGGCTGCTCCCCCTTTTCTCTCGCCCGTCTTTCTTTGCACCTGCTCCGGGGAGTGAGTGACCAGAGCTGCGTGTGGTGCCCGGAGGAGCGGTCACCAATGCTTTGTGTAATTGTGTAGGCAGTTTCCTCTCTCTGCTGGTGATGAAGCTGCTCGTTTTGTGATTGGAGGTATTCAAAATGAAACTTTTCAGCTTTGAAGCTCTAACTGTAGGCTAGCATTTTTATCTCCTTCTCCTAAATCACTGTAAATTAACTTCCTTTCAAAGTTTCCACATAATTAAATCTTCTTTAAAACTTCGAGGCAAGCCACATTTAAACAAAAAAACCCTGTGATTAAGAAAAGTTAGTGTGTTTTTTTTCCCAGTAGGCTCTTTGGGAGTGCTCATTCTTAGGAACTGCAGTAGGAGGCTGTTGACAATGACTTGGGTGAAAAGTCCATCCAAAACTGCCTCTGTCAGCCGGGCTGGAGTCTGCCCCTGGGAAATGCAGCGACTCGAGGGGCACCTCCACAGTGCATGGGATGGGCTTGTGCACTCTCTTTGGTTCTGGCATTTTGCCTTACAGCTAGAACTGTATCTGCAACCTTCATCTGCAAAACAGCACCCACTGACAGCTAGAAAAATGCTTCAAAATGTTGATTAAATTCAGTGTCTGCCGGTAGAATATATTACATACCTTTTGTGTGTCTTTCTGGCTGTTGTGATTTATGTCTCTTATATTTTGATACGTGAAAAGCCATTTTTGAAGAACAGAAACAGCTGACTTTTAAAAACTCCTAGTATTTGAAAATTCAACCCAAACCTACATCTATTGAAGCTAATTGGGGTAGTGGGAACATACTGGTGGAAATGGTTTGAATAGCTGGTCTACAATGGGCTGGTGGAAAGTACTGACTTTAATGTGAGAGGAAATACATTTTATTAAAAAAAAAAAAAAAGTCCTTCAGCTCTGTGTTACTGTCACCATAATTGTTCGATACAAGCGAGATAGGCACAAGGTGACTTCCGAGACAGGAGAGCATGAAGAGAACTATCCACAGGACATTCCACCTCCCCTCTTCTGACAGCTGATGCCCAAGGGCAGGAAAGCAGCAGTAACGATACTAAGAGCAGCGTGAGGTCAGTGAGGTTGGTAAGACTTCAACCTGCCACCAAAACACAGACGTCTTTTTGTATTACATTGTAAATTACAGACAGTTCTGCACTGCAGCAACTTCTGGTGACAAGGGAGGTGCTTTTTTAGAAGTTTGTTGGAGGTGAAGTTAGGCAGCTGGTAAAGTCTGGGGGTGGTTTTTGTATTTAAAAAAGTAGCAGTTTAGGAGATGCCAGGTAGGAGTTTGAGTAGCACTTGTCTGCATTAGGCACCTGCATTTTAACAGCGAGACAAGAGCGGTGAGAAGGGGGAAGCTGCAGAGCTGTTGCACGGCAGAGGTTCACGTGTTGGTGTCCCCCTTGCTGTCAGCCTGTGGGATGTCAGGAGTCCTTTTTCTGTTGCAGAACGAAACCTAAACCCTAAAGCAGCCTGCCTTAAGAGAAGGGAAGAAGAAAAAGTTTCTGCCGTATCGGCAGAGCCGCCAACACCACACCCAGGAAGCCACCCTGGCCTGAGTGAAACTACCAACCCTATGGGTCATATGTGAACACCAGCCAGGTATGTCTTGGGGCAGAGGGGGTGGCTCGTGGAGCTTCTGAGGGGCTTACGTTTATTCTTAGCTACTGGGCTGCCACTAGCACCAAACTTCTTGATGCTGCTAAGTATTTCTGTGTCTCTGAGCACAAGCAAAGGGAGGCAGATTTGTTTAGTTGTACAATAAAACAAAACCTCAAGATACTGTCATTGAAGTCTCTTCATTTCCTCATTTCCATGCGTTGTTGCCAATGGCTACATCTCTTGGCTCAGGTGGCCTTCTTGGCATGACATCAGAGGAATAGTTAACAGCTTGCTAGATAAGCCAAGCATAAGAGATGAGTTACACATCTTTAAATGGTATAAATATCACATTAGTTCATCTAAAAATCCATTAATTGTTTGCTAGCGCTGATACCAACAGTCAGAGAGACCTCTCGTCTCAGGGATTTGCCGTCTGGCTTAAGGCCGGTCATTCTGACTCTGGTCATTTGCCCAAAAGAGAGATCCCCTGCAATCTGAAGTCACTGTCAGTATTAGTGAAGACAGTTGAGATTTAAAAAGTAAAGCTTTCAGCTTGGCAAGATAAGTCGGTGTTTCTAAAATCCGTTATAGGATAATTAATTTAAAGGGTGCTGATTGGGAGGCCTTACGGGAATATTTGGGTTTCGGGGTTATTACGTGTTGTTGGTTGGATGGATTTTTTAAATAATTGGGGAAAACTTGATTTTGAGAAGAAAAAAATCCTGAGTATTCCATGTCTTCTAAAACAGTAGAGTTGTTGCCACTTCCAAAAAGGGTAAGAGGTTGAGTTCAATGCCCTTATTTTAATCTGTAACTTCTCCAACTGTTGTGGTTCGGGAGGTTTGCTGTTGTTGTGTCTGTAGGATGGTTGGCTTCTGTTTCAGCTGAAGAGAAAGGCACACATCTTGCCAGAATGAATCCCACGGAAGTTTGTTACTCCCTGGTGTTCCCTAGAAAGCAAAATGGCATTTACACCAGGCCTGACTCGAGTTGGTCCTTCCTCCCCATCCCTTACAGGCAGCTTCTTACTTCATAAGCGAAATGGGGGTTTGTTTTGGGAAAACAAGGTGCTTTGAACGTACTTATTTCATAGCGGAGCAATAGGCTGCTTGTCAGTCGTCAGAACCCACAGCAGAATCAGTCTGTTCTCACCATATCAATGCCATGGGCCGCTTGCAAAAGTTTACTGTATCCTTGCTTTTTTTAATAGCAATAACTTTGTAAGGTGTTGGCATGAAGAGGCCGCACAGGCCCACGTGTCACACTCCCCGTGGGTCTCTGGGAAGAGGGATCTCAAGGCTGCTCAGTGTGATTTTTCTGTTGCACTGAATTGACTGAAAACGCCATCAGATACAGTTTAAGTTAGTTCTCTCACGTTGGTACTCTGCCGCTTGTTGATTCTTTTCCCAATGCTCCTTTCTTCTCCCAAACATCTAGAATTGCAGAATTATTGGTAGGATACACAGAAGGTGACCTTTCTTCACAAGGACACAGACAACTAACATTATATGAAGACACAAACCTGACAGGAGAAAACACTTGAAGCAAGAAACCCAAATGCAATCTTATGATCAAAGCTACTGGTCAACACCTGCATCAGGATTGGAGACGCCAGATCTTCAGGTGGAATTTCAGCCCAGAATTTCATACTCTGAACATATCATTCTGTTGCAAGCAGTGTGTCGCTTCTGCACAATCAGAGACTGTTGTGATCTCTCCACTCATTGTGGAAGTTGCCTTGTGCCTAAACTGAATTGACAAATGCATTGTAACTACAAATTTTATTTATTGTTATGGAACTGTAAAGGTCTACATATAAAGGGAAAAGTTAACATGTTAAAAGCTGATGAAATTTCAGCTGGATGCCAGCATTCACTAAAGCTGTTCACATTCAGAGAACAAAGCAGTGACAACCGTCGACCCGTAGCATTCCCAGCATACCTATTAGTGTCTTAAAAAAGGAAGGGAAAAGTCTTTTGTTGTCCTTTCCTCTCCTTTTGCCATATGACTAGTGTTTTCCATGCAATAGGAAACTATTCCTTGGTATAGCTTTTTTTTTTTTATGTTATTTTTGGTCTCTGGTAATCTGAACAGTTATGGTCATAGCTGCCCTTCCGTGCTGGGCTCCCTGCTGCGAGCCAGCAAGAGGCCTCCTGAAAGCCGTGGGCAGGAGCAGCGCTGTGACCATAACGTTTCGTGGATTTAAAAAGTGATTTTTGTTTTCCCTCAGACTTTCCTCAAACTTTTTTTTTTTTTTTCTAAATATAAACAAAACCTTTTTAGGCTTCTAGGCTTCATAGTAAAGCTTGTAACGTGAAGTGTAAATTGGGTGGGGAGAATCTACTTTGTTAGAGTTGCTTTGTTTTCCGAGCAGTAAGTACTACATATAGTACATGTAAAGTGTTAGCTGTACGTAAGCACAAAATGCATTAAAATACAAAGGAGATTTTTTTTTCAGGCTGTAATTTGGGTGAATAGTAAAATCCTAAATTCACCGTGGCAGGTAGTGTGATGCTATAACCACCAGTAAGGTGGGCTTACTTACATAATGGAATCTAAGAGCAATGGTCACCAGTTTTTCCTTACTGTACACGTTAATTATCTTGTCATTTTTGTATGGCTTCTCAGTGGAGAAAACCCAGTGGTGTGAATCAAATGCAAAGAAATGCCCCCTCCCAAGCCATATTAGCATTAAACCTTCCCATGTTTCTCCACCAGGACAGTGTCCATAAGTATCCCTTTGTCACAGACGTGCTGAAATGGTTCAAATCCCTTTAGACTCCCACGGAAACTGTCTTCCACTGCAATGACCACGGGAGGAGATTTCCCCAGCCCAGGGTGTCGGAGCTGTTGTTTCTGTAAGTGCATCTCTCATCACCGGCAATTGGTTCACACGCAAAACAGGAACAAACCAGTAATTTTTATGAAGTCATTTAATTTGAAAGAACAAAAGGTGGATTGTTAAAATAAACTAATGAATTTAGGCTCACGTTTCAGATGGTTCCTCACAAACCAGTTTGTGGAATTGGTGGACTTGTTTCTATTACTTTAATTTGCATATATCATCGAGTAACACCTGATTATATCTGTGGCCTTGTTCTTCATTTCAGTGTTTATCAGCTAAACAAATTTGTTGCTTCTGACGTGTGAAAGTGATCACGTGCCACTGCCTGGCCTTTTTCCTTCTAAGCTTGTTGTCTTTTTGGCTATATTAGACTTTGCAGTATGCCCAGAAGCTTTCCTTCATAAAATAGAAAGAAAAAAACATTTGGCTTATTTTTCACTGTAGCTAGTCTTTTATACAATAATCTTGTAAGAAAATTTCTTGAATTCTAAATATTACTCTTTCTAGATTTTTGAAATCGAAAAAGTTTTCAGTAAAAAGTTTCTTACTTTATTTTACTATATTAGGTAGTAAAAATGTAGGGTTATTTACCATAACCTGTTCATTAATATCAGAAATTTACAATAGCATTGTAAGACCATAGTAGGGTTCTAGCATACCGTGTAGTACCTATGGAGTATTGTAAGAGCTAATTGTCCGAGATGAATTGCTTCTCATCTTGTTCTCCAGTTTCCATTGTTGGTTTATTGCAGATTTGTACCCTGTGTCAAATTTCAAGGTATTTGCTGATAAACCTTTCCAACCAGCAGCAAGAAGTTCAAAAAAATTTCTGTCAATGTAACAGAAAACACTATGTATATAACATTTATGTAGCAATAAATGTGCCATCTTTTTTTTACATGGTAAATCAGTGAGTTTTTTAAATTTCTCTCTCCTCTTAGGTAATGCGTTGCTTGAAAAATACTGGCAGAAGCAGCTTCTGCCTTTACCTGAACCAAAGCGAACGTGGGCTCTGGGCGCAGGCGGCAGAAGCCGGGGGCAGGGGAAGGGTCGTGCTGCTCCCAGTGAGGCCGGTGCAGACACTCCCGGGAGCTGAGGCCTGAGAGGGATTGTGCAGGCACGGGGACGCCGGGGAGCAGGAGCTGATCCCCCAGGCACACGCTGCCTCCTGTTCCTGTACCTTGCCTGGCCCTAGGATGGGTTTCCCACACCGTAAGCCCCTGTGTGTGCAGTGAAGCTGGGTGCTGAGTTACTTCCAAATTGACGGATGCGTCTACGCATGAAGGGGAAAAGCCTGTAGCTAAAGCTTGAAATTACAGTTTTCACATTTTCTACATCTTTTCTTTTTGCGAGTGCAAGCAAAATAATCTGAAGTGCCCAATGTCCAGTGCATACACAGACTGTGGTGAAAACTTTGTGCAATTCCTAGTCCACAGCTGTTTAAGCCAAAAACCTCAAGTAACGAGCAAATTTTGTAGAAGCTTGAGTTTTTCCAACTGTTCTCTAAATAAATATCCCTGGGAAAAGCACACCAAAGACACGGGCAAATAGAGATACCGTGTATATGAAGTTTGCATGTTTATCTGACTGCCGTGTGTATCAGTACGGCTGCTCTGTACCCAATACTGTCATTTGTCACCTTTGAAAGTGTATTGGTTACGGTGAGATGTACTTTATGTGGTAGAAGACTTGTCAGCAGGCACGTACGAGCACGTCTTTCTAACCTGCTGGCACTTGCACCACAGGCAATTCTCTAACGTGACCTGGGCTGAACACAGGGAGGTGACACTCGGCCACATCGCCGCTGCCGTGGGAGCTGTGGGAGAGGTGCCCTGGTGCCTTCCCCAGTGCATGTCCTCACTTCCTCCAGCAAGAATTCAAAATCCATTGTCACTCCTTCTCTTCTCTGAGTGACATCTACTACAAGTTTGTCACTTCTTTCCGAGAGAGTAAAAATGGCATTTTCCACTTCATCTTTCCTTTAATGCTGCTGGCCTTTGTGTGTGTGTGTGAGAGATACACGCTGAGATACTTTTGTTAAATACAGTTCTGCCAGAATGAGCGTTGGGAATATTGTAGGGAAGCTTCCCTGTAAATCTAAAGCTTTGGGACAGGCTTAAAATGGACTCTTTTTTTTTTTTTTTTTTTTTTTTTTTTTTTTCTAATAATCTGCAGACGCTGGTAAAAAGAAGATTCTTTATCAAAGAGTTAGCATTTCCCCAAGAATTGATCAACATTATCATTTTCCCCATTAGCATCTGGAAATCACATCAGAAAAGAATAAAACGTAACTGTAAAAGGCAACCTAGATACTGGATGGTAAACTTCCATTTTTTCCCTGTGCATCCCAAAATGTCCTGTAAAAGGAAGAAATAGTTTGTCCCAATTCTGAAGACTTGTCTGTCTCCCTGCAGACCAGATGTGGCCGGGGCTGAAAGCGACCAGGCAGCTGCCCCAGGGAAGGGGGGGCTGCAGCCCATTACAGCCAAGCCCCGGGCTCCTGCCTCTGCACCCTGCCCTGCCCTCTCCAGCCAGCAAAAAGCTTCCCAGAAAGTGGGAAAATGGTACTAATGGGAGATGGCTACAAACCTCCTCTTCTCTGCGGGTCTCCACTGTCAAAGAGCAGATGAGTCAGGTGCTGTTTGCGGGGAGCGGTTTCGGACTGTTTTAAACATCATTTGTTTTACTGAAGTTAATCCTACTGACAACCTGGATGCCACTACGAAATACTGTGCATTTATTCCCTGGTTAAGACAGGAATATACAGTTCAGCTGCTGTCACCAGCCACGGCCTGAGCACGCTGGGTAGGACTGCAGCGAGTGTGGCTGTTTGAGCTGGGATTGTTTGTGTTGGCCATAAACTGCACAGCCCAGGCCTTGGGCCCTGAAACTGCAGATCGCCTGGGTTGTAAACAGAATCCCTTTCAATTCTCTCCTAATCCTGACTTGTCCAAACGTTCTGATGCAATTAACAACATCTGTTAAATAAAAACTGATTAAAAGAAAAAAGGTTTTAAAAAAATTATACCAAATACCAGATGAGATAAAAATCTCTCTCAAAATGTTGGTCATAACTGATCCTGGAGGGCAGACCTGTTAGAAAGCCAGCAGCTGAGCTAAATACTTGAAATTCTGGGTATTATAGGTAAATTAGAGAAACAACAATACCAAAGCTTCTCATTTTCAGGAGAGATCCAATGTATTTTTCACAGTATCGTCTAAATGTATAGAAACAAGAGGAGTTAAATATAAACTCTATCAGTCAGATCAGTAACTGCGGCCAAATGTGACTGAACAGATGAGAAAATAATTTACACTATAACTCAAAATTTGGTCTATGTCAGAGCCCTGCTAGCCCTGGACTTCAGAAAAGCATGAGTAACCTATGGAGATCCTGTAGCTGGAGCTGTCTCTTTCCATCAGAGCTCTGAATAACACAGTAACTTACAGTTGTTTTGGAAAAACTCAACAATTCAGCTCTTTGAGTAATTTCCTCCTGGATTTTTTTATTTAAAGTAAATGGACGTGACATTAAACTCCTGTACAAAATGAACACAACTGTGTCTGGCTACCTTGGTAACACAGATATTTGGCCCTACTTTCTTATTTTTGTGCTGAGGCTTTTTCTGTCCCCCCGTCACTGTATTTTAACGGCTAAGGAAGACTCTTGGAAATAATGCCAGAGCAGAGTGATTTACTAGATTACTTATTTATATACAAGTAAATTAAGTGGTTCCTTATGCTCATGGAAGTTCTGACACACCATCTTTCATTAAATGCACATCCTCCCTATGTAGGGTGCAACAAAGAAATACTTGTGGTGGAATTGTAGAAGTTGTCTTTTATATTGAAACAAAACTAAAGAAATTTGATGTGTAGCAATCATTATAAAAATAAGTTCTCCAAGCCCGAGGCTATAAACTCACCCGTAGAGTGAGGTGCCTGAGGAGCAGGGTATCACTCGCCATTTCACTCCCCAGCACTCAGAGATGGGCAGAGACACACAGTGTCAGACACAGTAGCTCACCACAGCAGCAGAATTCATCACCAGCCCTACTTTGTGTGCTGATGGACAGATGCCAAATAGCCAACCGTTTGCTGCACAACCAGCTTAGGTGCTCCAGACTGTTCCCAAATGATTTTCTCTGACCATTGAAATAACTGCTTTCAAAATCAGATGAGTTCTTTGGGGCATTTGTGGGCTTGGTATTTACTGTATCGGCCTCATTCACTCAGAGTAGAACACTGATGTGCTAGAACAAAAAGTGCCCATTTCAAAACACTGAAAACTTGGTCTGTAGGAGTGAAATCTCCTAAATATAAGCATTAAATGATGAGGTAGGGAAAATTTTTGGGTCATGTTTTGAATTGCCATCAAAACGATTGGTTCACAGCTGCAGAAGCTGAAATGGGTATCAATATTGTCTTTTAAAGGTGACGAAGAAAGGAGGTAAGTCTTGCAGATACATTTCAAGTTCTGGGTGGACAGTACCGTGCAGAGCAGAGGAGGGCTCCCGTCCTCACTGATCCTCTCTGTGCCATAAAGACATAAATGCTAATGCATCTGATTATGAATATAACAGCTGAAGTACATTAATCCCTAACACTACCTGACTAATAAAGATAAATGCATACAAAATCAGTTGTAAGCTGATGGGCTCTCCTTCCAGCTTACCCTTTTAAAAGGGTAACATTTAATTAGATGTCCATTTAATTTGTTTACATGACAAATTAATAGCTGAAATTGTAATTAAACATAAAGCTTTTAAAATGCTCATTCCTTACCTAGCATCAAGAATGGTAAATGTGAGCATCATAATGTGCAAGTAAAACAAGAGGGCAAGATGGCTAAGAATTATAAAAACAAGAAGGGACAGCCTACAGGATGTGAAGGTCGTAACCCAATATAAATTAGTGCCTGTCCTTACCTGTAGCCTGCTGGTCACTGTTATCCTGTGATACAGAAGTATAACAAAGGTGTCAATAAGGCACTCATTATAAAGCTTTTTGGATATAAATACAGATTCCGCTTTTACAGAAGTGTTGGGGACAAGAGCATGGATGAAACCAAAACTGGTACGTGTCTGTTAAACTTCAGTGCTGTGGCTGTTGTGCATATCCAGGATAACTGATGAAAAACAACCACACACTGGTTAATTCTGCTTTTTCTGTAAGTGTTGACTTTTCAACTGGAAAGCAATGTAAACCCAGCTGTCTGTACGTGCTTCTACAGGTCTTCCTGGACCTCCTTCCTCCCTCGTACCCTGCACTGCTCACCCCCAGTTTCCGTTGCATGAGATACAGTCTCCAAGTTGTATGGGTTATAAATGAGCTTAAAATGTTTCATTTTCAGGTAGGTGCCTCTGCTAAGTAATTACTGGAATGATGAGTGTAGTGCAGGTTTACTGCTCCGGCATGAGGAGCAATGGTGAGATTCAACAATGCCAGGTTCTGGCATCCACAAGTAAGCGTGGGAGATACCTCTGCCTCCCTTACCTGTGCCACTTCTTGCCTGGCCTGTTGCCCATCCCTGAGGATTCGACCTTTCAGGCTTTCCATTCCAGGTCCAGGCCTTCTCTTGCCTTCGAGCCCGATGTGTGCTGGCTTCACTTCCATCCAGGCCCAGTGTTGGGCTGTCTCATTTAGGTAAAGCAGCAGCTGCATCTTCCTTCTCAGCAAGCAGGAGAGAGCTGGGGGGCATGTGAACAGAGAGCAAGTCCTTCTTCTCCGTTCTGGCATGTGGCATTGCAGTCATCTTGAGGGCTGGAAGGAGTAATTATGTGGGAAGTCTCATTCAACCCAAATCTAGTAAGCCTATATTGAACATATGCTTCTTAAACCAGTAGCTGTTTTAAGCAATTTTTCAATGAAAAGGAACATTCCTGATACAAGGACCTACGAACACAAATGAGTCTGTTACCATTCTAATTTGTGAATGGTAAATTTATGGGCAGTAAAATTCTTCAGTAATTGTAACAAAAAAGGAGTATGCACAAACCAGCAGTTCTTAATCAAAGTATTGGAAAGTCTGGATTAATTTTGCTGAAAATCTCAGAAGATTTCAGTCCAAATTTTCAGTATGCAAAATTTGTTCTCATGGTTAAAATCTGCAAGGTAACGGGCAGGAGATGAAAAACAGGAGATGGAATTGGAAAGTAGCAGGCAACCTTTCCCATGGGAAATGTAACCATCTCCAATTGCACAGACAAGGCTGCTCTGCCAAAACCCAAGTGAAGTGGCGTGGGGTATTCGGGTTGTTCCACTGTTGAACTGTGCAAGTGCACGACCTGCTCTGTGACAGCCTTCCTCTCCCTCTTTCCTGCTCATGCTCACACTCAGTGAGCTTCATACACCTTGTCATAAATCAGTTCCTAAACGCTTTGAGGTATCTGCTTCCTTCCTTTTCCCAAACACTGTTTGAAAGCAAAAGATGGACAATAATCTGTTCATTGAAAAAACCCATAATTTAGTGCACATTTGTTTTAAATTTATTTCATATTATTTTGTAATATTTTAAGGTCCATATGGAATGAGAAGGACATCTGAAGGAATTTTCATCTTAGATCTGAATTGCTGCATTATAACCATATAATTCTTCTCTTCTACACATTTGCTTGAGTACCTTTTATCCCCCTCTAGCCTACTAAAATTCCCTCTGTCCAAGGGCCCTTGATCCCATGAAGACATATGCAGAGTTTATGCATGGGATAGCCTTTCTTATTTCAGTGGGCACATGTCATACTGAGTTCGTATTGTTTCTTCGCAGGTCAGAAGTCTGATGCTTACAGATCTTTCTGGGTTTTCTACAGTACCCAAGGTAGGAATGTGTGCAAGAGAAAGGTCAAATTGCTAAGCCTCACTGCTACTTTTTTATTAGAGAAATGGAGAAAAAAATGCTAATATAAAATTGGTCTTTACTTCTCTTTATGTGAAGCCGAAACAGTGTTTGAGAGCAGGAGGCTGGGTGTGGAAATGTAAGCAGTTTGCATCTGTGACTTTATAAAGTGATTTGGAGACATCTATTTTGCAACAATTGAGAAAAAACTGGGTGGGTGGTGTAGAAGAGGGGGAACTGTGAAGACCAAATGTTTAGCTGTATTCAACTGTAAACAGAGTGATAGTCAGTAAACAGTCTCTCTGAAGAGAGTAATTAATAGGCACATGTGAAGAGATGGAAAAGAAGATGTATCCTTCTTCAGCAGACATCAAAGGGCAGGCTGGACAGTGAGAAATTAAGCATACCCCAAGGAGGCCACACAGCTGAACGTACATTCAGCTAGGAAATGTAATGCCATATAATAAGCTAGAAAAAGGAGGAGTGAAGGGTAAGACAGGCAGTAGAAAAGGAGTCCTAAAGTAACAAAGGAAGATCAACTCTGTGAGGAAGGGAGCAGGAGCGGAGAAGCAGGGAGGTCTAAGCAGGTCAGCTCTTTCTGCAGAGGGGTCAAGTTGCAGAGAAGTTTTGCAGGATTAGAAAGAGTGATAAGATAGCACAGTAGGTAGCCTCAAAATAAGATAAGGAAACAGAGGAGGAGCCACTGAAATGAATGATTCTTCATTGTGATTCTCCTGCCTCTTGCTACATCTGAAAGCAGAACCCTGTGGCAGTTGGCCAGTTTGACAGGGAAGGTGATAAAAATAAATTACATCCTCTGTTTCCAGTACAGACTGAGATGCTTCCAAAAGAATGGGGGAAGGGGACTTATTTGCAGTGAGGAAAGGTACTTACAAGATCCAAAACTCATTGTCTGTTCTCTATAAAGCCGTGTCATGACTGGGTCCATAATGTACGTACTTGGCTCCAAATGAAGTTTTGGAACATTCCACCTCTGGGACCAGCTGCTTTCACGAATGTTCAGCTGGAAGAGAAATCCAAGTTCAAAATGAAGGAAATGCTCTTTTTTTGCCTCTCAAAGAGCACACATGAAGCTGAAAGCAACAAATCAGAAAACCTGAGGCCAAGCAGTTTGAGATTCCCAGTGTCCTGGGTGGTCTTTGCTGTTAAATTCTATTAGTGTCATCTGTGGATAATGTTTTCCTTCAAAACCTGACTGAAACTGAGACAAGATAGATTTTCCCAACCAATTTGATTTACAGTTTAACATGAGCAGAATACATGTGTGTTAGCGGTGTGTTTTTGGTCTACTGTTGTAAATCGGGTTTTGTGCACCCAATTCAAACAGAGTCTAAGGAAAGAGTCAGGTCTTATTTGAGTTTCTTGGCACAAGTGGAGGTGCAATTTCGCTGTAAAAGCAGCTTTAGCAAGGACAACTAATCTCTCTCAGACACAGCACTAAGTGAGTGCTTTTGGAAGAAGCAAAAGAAACCTGTGAGAAGGCTGGAACCCCTAGTATCTAAGATGAAACATACCCTGTCCTGCATGTGCTGTCCTCTGGGCTCTGATAAGTGCTCTGTGGATCTGTGGAAACCGAGGATTGACGTGCCTTCTCTAGTAACTTTTGGCTGATGTATCAGGTGACACATGCAAGGTGACACACGCAGGGAAAATGTGCCTTCTACCATGCAGGGACTGTAACAGGGAAAATGTGCCTTCTACCATGCAGGGACCGTAACTTTGGGTCACACAAGGCAGGGAAGTACTTTGCAGCCAAGCACTCTGACCTGTGCTTAAGACCAAGCAATTGCCCTGTTAGTTATCCACTATCACTCTCCTACTGAGAAAGCAGTCCAAGTTCTTTGTTTAACCACATATGGTGGAGTAAGCCATCAGCTCCCTATGAACTGGAAATCAAAAGTAGATCCTTTGTTATGGATTCAGGACAAATATATTATTCATTTTACCTGGCTGATTTGTCCCACACCACTAGTGATTTTCCCAGAGAAAGACTCTGCATATGACTAATGGCATTTTTTGAGGGTTAGAAATTCCAAAGTTGTCTACTCAAGGGAAGAAATTTCATGTTTCAGCAACTTAGGAACATTGGCTCTAGTTACTGCAAAGAAAGGAATTGCCATTAGTCTTCTACAATCTTTATAGGCATGCCTGAAAAACAGAGATGTCAATATTGCAAGTCTGAGGGGTCACTAAGGCAGTGTCCTTTGCTGACAGACAACAGACCATGCCTCCAAAATCCCACTTGCTGGGCTGGCGGAGATAACATTTAGTGTGAGGCAGAGCAGCTTCAGTTTTAGGGCAGGGGTGCTGCCTCTGTGGTTCTTTGGAATCCTCTTTGCCGGAAAACAACCCTGTATTATCCTCCAGAGATCAGCCAGGGCTGGTCTCCCATCTGTTCATGGATCTGCACCTGTTTTTCATTTCACCAATAGTGGCCACATGGCCTAAGACTGGGGGCTGGGGTGTGTGTGTGTGTGTGTGGAATGCAGAGAAGACAATGAGTATGTCGTTCAGGCACTGGGGTTGGAATCACAAGTTCTGAGTTTAAATCCTGACTGTGAAGCATAACCTTGGTGAGTCTTCTCATTTCTGCCTGTCTTAACGTCATCTGTAAAGGAGAGGAAAGAGTCATTATTACTCTGGGGCTTTGTCCTTACCTTTTTTAACAATGAATTGGAGAAAATTTGTTTTTTCCTCTTTGGTTGTATTTCACTCAGTGGAAGCTCTATAAAACATACCACTGACCATTAGGAACACCAAACATGTCTCCCATCCATTTCCTTTGCACTCTGTAAAACAGAAGGGAAGTTCCTTAAAAAAGTTGTTCAGTTTCTGCCTGTGCAGATGACAATACTGCTTGGACATAGCTCCAGTAGCACAGAACTGGTGTATGGGTATTTTGAGTGTTTAACTGCAATGTGTACATGGGAATCCACTGTAGTCATTCTTTGTCAATCTGATGCTCATTCACGTTCTAGCTGCAGCCAGCTTCAGAGGCATATGGAGGCAGCATATATATCAATTCTCTGCCTCTCTCATGTCTTGCACTGGGCATGCCATAGATCTGATATTGTACATTTTGTAGTCCTTACACTTGTTTAGAAAACAGAGGCAAAGTTGTTGCCCGGCCTCTGCCTACTCTATTTATTGCCTCATCAGCCACACTGTGTGTTTACACTCTAGTACAACAGTTTGGCTGCAGCTTGTGTTGACATCCCATAGATAGCTTGAGGCTAAATAAAGAGGGTAACTGCTGTCAGGTTCCATGTAAGTTCTTAGCTGGGCATGGCAATGCCATGCTAACTGAGGACATGCTGACCTTGCCAAATGCTATCGGCTTCTGCAAGGGTCCCTTAAAGCGCTCAGTGTTGGAGATCCTTGCAAACTCACTCTTTGTGAATTTTCAACCCAGGCACTGCTTGTAAAGAATCTTCTCACATTTTTCCTGTCCTAACTGGAGATTGTGTTGATTACAACTGTTCTCAGAGTTGTTTTTCACCTTGAGTCTCACTCAACTTCTATGCTGCTGGAGTTTGTCATTGACTTCAATGGAACTAGGATTAGGCCTTTATCAGAAAGTTTGCTGCAAGTTTGATTTCCATGTGATATATCTGGAAGCTTTCAATTATCATGCTGCCTTTGAAATGGGAAATTGACAAACTGTTATCTCGGGAAGCTTGTTGGGTTCAGATCGGTTCCATCAGATCACAATTAAATTTGTGCCAAGCAGGGCTGCTATTGAGTTCTTTATGGTTGATCCTCAAATTAAAATTTACCTGTCTGATTGGTTTGCACTTGAAACCACTACTCTTTGGTTTTGTCTGAAATTTGTAACAATGGAAAAGGCAGGTATTTTGCATGACCCATGGATTAGGAGTTTTGTCCCAGCTTCAGAAAACCTCAGGAGGCTTGGGATAAAATGTTATACTGAACACTACAAATTAACAGGTGCTGTGACCAGAACAGATAATTATGATCATTTATTTTGACCTTCTGCAAGCTACAAAGTATCTTCTGTAGTCTTTATAGAGGTCCATACCTCTCAATTTAACCAGTACATAGTCATTAGAATTCTAGGTTGATTTAATTACCTTCAATTACGGAAAGTTCACTGCAATCTAAGGTTATTTTTCCTCAGTGTTTAAAATTTGCTCCTCATCTCTCATTGGAACTTGTTTAACTTTTGGTTTATGTCACTGAATGTTGCTCTGCTTTCACCTGTGTCAATTGTTAGACTCTATCACTCTATAGTATCCCCATGTAGACCCTTACACACTGCAGTCAATCAACTTTTAACTTTTTCTTCTTAACTATCTTCATAATCAGGTGTAAATTTCAGAACTCCAACTCTGGTATTTATGTGTTCAGAATTTGGACGACACCAATTTATCCAGCTTCTGGTGACCTGATTAACTTGCTATTTTTAAATGTTGGTGTCACCTTAAATATTTTTATTGAAGCTCGTGTGATTCACACTCACTCTACAGTTCTGTAAGGCCCACTTATAAAATCCATTCTTCCCCATTTAGCTGTATAATTCAATGGAAATACCCATTTAACCCAAGAAAGGCAAGACCAGACCTTAAACTGTCAGGCAATGCCAGTATAATGCTAACAATGAAAATGTTAATCTTGAACTACTGATATTTTTCTTCTGTTACATGACTCATCTTTCTTTTATGGCATATTTTAAAGTTTATTCCATTATATCAGTTTTTTCATAGAATGGTATAAATGAATTTGCTCGAAGGCAAACTAATTCCAGACCCAATGCTATCAAGTCATAGAGTAACTGAAGTGGGAAAGGACCTTTGGAGTTCATCTTGTGTAAATCCCTACTAAGAGCAAGGTGAAGTTTGAAGATAGATCCAAGCTAAATACATCCGTGACTTCAGGAAAAGGTTGAATGGTACCAGTTCACCTTTCATACAGGACATGACTTATGATGTCGTGACACCTTATTGCAATAGGGATATTGCTATTATGTTGTGCTGGGCACCTTTGCACTATGCATCCCTAACATGTATTTTGGAGCAAAACTCTATTAGTCAATCTATGAACATAAATGTTCATGGAAATATAAAAATTACTTTGAAGTCATCTGGCTCTTCAATGGCCTAAAATCTAACCCTTTTGTTTAAGCACCTAATGTGCAACAAGTCAACTTAAAAACTTTTCTTCATCTATATGCATCTGTATTTTCATTCTATTTTGTCAGAATGAATATGAAGAATTAATCTTCCCACTTTTGGAATGATTTAAGTAAAACCATGAATTTGACAGAGATCTGTAAACTGATAGCTGATTTTTTTTTTTTTTTTTTTTTGTATATAAAATGCCGTTGTAACATTTGCTTTTCTGGTCTTATTCTTTATTTACTACAGGTTTTTTTTACATCTGTCCCTGTCTTTTTTCATCAAATATTTATCTGCAGCAGCTGAAAGAGCCTCATTTGTTTTAATTAAAAATAAGACCACCAAGCTGGGATCACTTCCTTAGCTATTCCACGGCTTGCACAGACAGACAGTAGATCTTGTGAGGTTTTCCTGAGGGTGGCCCATTGACAGGCTTCCCCCCTCCCTATATCCTTTTCTTTTGCACCATGTTTATTTTTGGGTAGAGAAATGTAATCAGAGCCACATTCCAGACAAAGAAACTTTTTACAGTTAACACGCATGAGAAAGGGGGAAGATCATGTTGTGTTTCATTTGGTGTTTCATTGTAAGAAACTATTTTCTAATTTGTGGCTTCTGCAATGGAATTATCATAGCCACAGAAACATGGGAATTGTCAGAGCAGTAAGGCCTCTCTAGTTCAGCATGCTGATGCTGACATAGGCAGCATGCGCTTAAGGAAAAACTGTAGAAATTCAGCTGAGGAGTATCCTACTGATTGAAAACATTTTTTGACTTTTCCTTGCTAGCTAATATCTCTCACGTCTTTTTTTTTTCCCCCAGTGTTAACTTAAGAAGAGGAAAAAACAAAGAACAAAGAAGCTACCTAAAATAACTCCTTTGTGCAAAGTTAGTATTCTAAGGTCATGGTACAAGCTGATGCCTGTTGCTGCTAAAACTGTTCTAGAGAGTGTGTGGGACGTGCTATTTTCATTTTTACATGTACTAGACAAATACTTGTGGAGTGCACAGACAGACTACTCGTGACTTCTAGTGATGGTGAGATGTCTTCTTGTCTCGGCATCTCAATTAGGTTGCACAGCATCACTGACCTTTCTCAGCATCTTGATTACCTTAGTTCTCGTTAACGAGAGAGAATTTTAAATTAGGCTTTTACATTTGTTTAAGATAGAGGAGACTAATAAGCAAATCCTGTGTTTTTTCATACGCCTTTTTTCCCTCATTCTTACAGGAAAAGTAAAAATTAAAAGAAGCCATCCCTTCTGTGGTACCTTCACTTGGCAAAAATTACCTTTGACGATGATCCCGCTTCAATCTCCCAGGCAGTAAGGCACAGAAGAGTCATCTAGTGCTTAGGCACATAATTCTTACAGTTGTCTGTTAGATACAAAACATTGATTAGCTTTACTAGGTGGAATCAGTTTCCGACTTCACACTCTAGTAGTTGGAGTTTTCTTAACTCTTGAGAAAACCTATCAGACTCAAAGCCTGACAGTATCTTGTACTCCTCTTAGTTTATTTTGTAGGCAAAGAAGAAAGAAGGTTGAGGTGATATAAAAAATTACCTCATTACAATGTCTACAGAAGAAATGGGTTCTTCTCAAAATACACATATGCAACAGGCACGTGTATAGCCCATTTCAGAACTTTTATATAAAATTTGTTGACCTACCAAGAAGTCAAAGGAGATTTTATCTCAGCATCTTTTCCAATTCACAGAGTTATTCCCTATTATGTCTCCAGGACACAATAATGTGGCTACATAATGTCCTCATGTAGATTGGTTCTGTATTTGAGACACACGGGTAAAACTGACACAGTAATTCAAGGGCAAAGTTTTCACAAGTACATGCATATATTAATGGCAAAAATTTAAATGAAAAGTTGACCCCTAAGTTGTCCCACACTGACACTTACTATTTAAGTAACTTTTACAGACATTAATTCACTATATTATAGTTACAATATTGTACTATAACTTTCTAAGATCTTGATATCGGCATAAAGGAAAAGAATCAATGATGTAACTTGGAATCAGAATTTAATCCTTTCCTTGCAACGTACTGAGACAGGAGACAGCATCACTGCTTAATCAATTGAACAACAGAAGGGCATTCAGGAACCTACATTTTCTTTCCAGCTCTGCCACTGAATTGAGGGTGACCTTCATCAAATTATGTTTCTACTCTGTAAAATGTAACTGTAAATTCTCTTTTTAAAAGCATTGTAAATGAGAAAGTACTGTAAAGTATCCTAGATTTGATACTGATTGCTTCCAATTGTAAGTGAAATCAGAGTTAAACTAATCTAAGGGAGACTATTAACTAGAAAGATTATGAGCTTGTCAAAAAGATATTAATTAAAGTCTGGGGACTGCTTGCCAGTGCCATTCTAAATTAATTGCTAATGGGTTACTCTTAAAAGTGGAGCACAGCTGCAAGAACATCAGGCTCAAAGGAAACTTGATTTTGTTTATCATTCATTTTTACTTTGTTTAGCAAAGGATTTCTAAATACCAAAGAAACCTGAAACTGTTTCTGGCAAGGATATTTTTGATTACAAAAATCTTTCTACAATCTAATGGCAGGATTCACACACTTACTGTAGCCTTCTACACTTTTCTCTCTTTCTGTAAATCTCCAAATAAAGAAAAACCTTTAGAACTACATCTGTTAAGAGGCAAAGAAGCCAAAAAAAGGCAACTGGCCTTTTAGAGCCAGTGGCACACAAAAAGGTTTGACATAACAGTTAGCAGTGATTCTCCTGACCCCCAACAGTGTGTGGTTGGTGTCATGCTCTTTGGGGATAATATTACCTGTGAAAGAAACTGAGAACAGGCCAGAGATTTGTCCTGATTTCAAGGCCTCCAGTTTATAGCTATACTTGAGGCCACAGGGCGGGCATGGGTGTGGGGAGTGATTGATATCCACTCTTGGCCCTATTTCCAGGCTATGTGTTCTAGCTTTTTGTATATGTGTTTGGCTCTAACATCTCACAGAAGTAAATGCTTCAGAAGGACGTGTAGTTAAACAAAGACTGTACTCTGCTCAAACTTAAATTGGTACATGGGGAATATTCCTTAAAGACATATAGTTACACTGGTGTAAAATGTGGGAAAAGAAAACCTGAGGAGGAAAAAACGTAACCCACTGAACATGTGTTAAGCTATTTCATGCTACCTGTTAGTGTAACAATTTTGTATCAGTCATTGGGTCAAACAGGAACACAGATCACTATTTTAAAGGAAGATGGAGAGTTTTGTGCTACTTCAGACAGAAATTTTCAAAATAGTGACAATTTAGTGAAAACATGTACTTTTGATAGAGCTGTGTCACCAAAGAAGGAAGTGATAACCTGTTATCTTTTTTATACCTACACTTTCAATCTGAAAATATGAAAGCTGTCACTGCATCCAATTCTACTAATTCAGGTGTGTTAAATCCTGACAAGGCTATCAGACCCAAAAGGCACAGTTCTGGCCTTGTGGAAATCAGTGACAAAAATACCAGTTGTTTTTAAAAGATGCCAAAATTGTACCAAAGTGGAGGGTGGGGGTGGGTATGTTTGGGGTTTTTGGTTTGGTTTGGGTTTTTTACTCCAGAAAATAAGAATATGATTTCACTTTCCCATATTGATCCTGCTGTTCAGACAGTCATGATCTTCATAATACTGGGACACTTCAGTGTTTTGGCTTTTATTTTGGATGCTGTCATTTTAGCAGTGCAAATACTATGTGATATGGGAATATGGTGCTTTGAAGTGCTGACGACTATTCTGTTAATGGCTTGGGAATATAGCTAGCACAGCTGTCTCCATATTGCTTGTGAACAGAATTCCTCTCCTATTTGTTTCACAGAACTTGGTGACAGAGTATTAGTAATAATTTTTGAAACTCCATAATGTACTAATTAAAAGTCATCTTCCTAATACTTATGAAACCATCTTAGGAAAGAGAAACATTACATTATATTAACATTACATTAACTATCCCATTTCAAACATCGGACTCTAAACCTAAAGCTTCAGAAACTGCAGCAGAACTTACCAGACATTTCTGCTCAATATTGACATGACCAATTTCATAGCATTTTTCTTAAGAGGGATTTGAACCAGGGCCCAGAGTTTCCCTCCCTCTTTGGTAATCTATTTTGTCATTGTGCCATTACTTCTCTCCTCATACACATGAACATATACAGCATATAGACAGTCTCTCTTGTGGTTTCCATAGCTAGATGGGTGGTATGCAACATGTTGGACCAAGCAGGAAGAGCACTAGCAGCTGGAGAAATCTTTATCACAGAAACTTTTCAGGAGCAAAGTCTCTCCTGGAAGTGAGATAAGCTCAAATGACAGAACAGCTTTCTGAGTGCCATGTGTGAAGACTCTGCACTTGCTGGTGAATCCGTTACTGCGCTGAGAAAAAAAGAGGAGAGCCTGTAGTCCACTCTGTTCTTTGGGACTCTGAGACACTGTTTAACTAAAGCAGAATGCTTGGGCAACAGAGTATGTCTTGTAAACATAAGAATGCCATAAAAATTGTATCTCTGCTTACTGATTATAATGTAATTAAGTAATAAACATGCACTGCAAGGTGAACACCCTGCAATGTCTGGTCAGTACCAGGATTCTTTTAGTAACATATGGCCATGGAAACTTAGTGATTCACAGACCACGCTCAGCGTGGCTCACCATGGCTATGTGAATGTTGGCCATGGATTCCCACGGAGAAAAGTTAGTAAATTCCTGAAAATGAAAAAATATTCTAGAAAAGAAGGGAGGTCAGAGAAAACATAGTTAGTATCTTATTGTCCTAGAATCAAAGTATTTTTGAACAATTACTGCAGCATTTTATACAAACTGTGACTTTTATAGCTACATTGTAACTCTGATTCATGAGGAGCCTTACTTTACTAGATGCTCCAAATTAAGATTTCCAGGCATCCCATCTAATCTTCTAATCCAATAATCCTAAAATCCAGCAATTAAAGAATGTTTTGACAAAGCAACCTGAGGCTCATTCCTCTAATTATGCTGCACAGTTTAAGCTCACTGACTTCAAATGCATAGATTTACCCATGTAAAATATGCATGCACTGCATCTGAATTTACTAGATTAATAGACACTTCTGTAGTATGCAGCCTATTAACAGCTTTATCCAAACTGAAACTAAACCAAGACATCTTATTGCCAAAGAAAACTCTTCAGGAAGTGTTCAATTCAGCAATTCTGTTTCCTTGCTGAGAATGAATGCAGTTACACCCACAACACATACTTGAGACCAACAATATCTTAAAAAAGATAGAATTTAATAAGCACCTTCTAGAAATCCCTGTCAGTCTGTCATGTGGGTCACATTTCTCCTATCAGAAGGTACAGAATTTGATGATTCAGAATGACAGACATTAAATGTTGTTCACATACTAAAGCCATGAAAAGACTGGAAACTTCAATGATGCAGGAAATTTATATTATGTGTTGGATTTAATTTAAGATAATAACAAAAATAATTCTATATATTCTTCCTGTAGTAGAATTGTACTTTATCAAGGATAATTAACACTCTTTGCTGCTCCATTCCTAGACATTAAATCATTCCTTCCTTTGTTGAGCTGGTTTTCTGAGATGCATGAAAATTGACATCTGATTAATCTGCAGAAAAATTCTCCATCATAAAGGACCTGGGACACTTCTCCTGAGGCAGTAGTTCAACAATTTGCCATTTGCAATCTTGCCACAGTACGCAAGACGTCTGCATTGCTGGATGCAATCTATGCAGCACAACTTCCCATGCCAGGCTCACTTTCCACAGGATTAAGGATCCACACAGTTTTTCCTTTGTGCTCCACTTCATATTCCGATCATCAGCCTGCTCTGCTTGTCTAACTGTAATGGTTCTGCAGAAGGATCCTTGGGGCAGCAGAAGGGAATGAACTGAAGAATAAATTAGGAACTTGACTATTAAACTCTGAAATGGCTGGTAGCTGGTACTGGTGGGTGGCATTTCAGGCACCATAAAAAACAGGAGCAGAATGAGGAAAAAGTGGGGTGAGAAGCAGTTTACCAGGCCTCAAATGATACCCACTATACTGTCTCTCCCTCAGATGAAGCTGCAGCTTGATGAGGATGGAGACTAGTGAATGACTGGGTTTGGAGTATGGCAAAAAGTTAAAGTTCCCGGGGGAAGCAAAATTACTGCTGAACTTCTGGAGAGGAATGCAACAAGATTTCCCCGATTTGATAACCTGAGAGAAAATTTGGCCCAGGAGCTGGAAGAGAGACTATGATACATTGAACCTATTGTAGCAGAAACCCAATCATAGAATCATTTAGGCTGGAAAAGACCCTGAGGATCATCAGGTCCAACTGAGCTGTCTTGTCAGAATTCTAGATTGGACTCAGGTTGCATATGAAGCCTGCACTATCATAGTCTCAGTATCAGAGTATGTGTCTCCAGTGAAATACTAGTTTGCTAGGGAAACAAATTACAATATTTTCTTTATGAATTCTGTTGACCTTCAACCTGGTAAGAGGACAAAATGTTCAAAAGCACAGAAATAGCCAAGAGTGTTTTTTAAAAGGGGTACCTTTGTAATAGCAAGACTATGTCTGTGTGATGGGAGGGCTTGGTTGTTTGTTGTTTTGGGGATTTAGGAGGGTAATGAACAAAGCAATTACAAGAGACAAAGATATGCAGCTTTTTCGTTGTCCCAACAATCTAGGGGAATTGAATCCACTGGCTGCCTGGAGTTCATTCCTGTAATCCCTTCATTAACCCTTTCATTCCATGAGCCCTTAGTTTTCCACTAGATGTGAACTGCAGTTTGCTTGTGTTCCACACTTGTCTTTCATTTTTATGTTGGGCTGGAATCCTTCTCTGCAGTGTTTGGTTCCTTTTACATGCAACAGTTTATTATCAGACCATGCCTAGCTTTTCCAGTGTTGATAGCATTATTGTTAAAAATACAGAATATAGTGATATTATTCAAGTGACCACACTGAATTTTTTGCTTTTCCTAACGATCTCCTGTAACATCACTGATTTATAATTTTTTCCGTTGATATTTTATACACTCTTTTCATAATCCTTTAACCAGAAGATAAGGAGTTAATTGTTTTTTATCATATATGTATTGTACGGGCTAAGATGAAAGCCATGGCTCAGCAAGGTCTAGGTTAAACATGCTTATTAGCATCAAACACACCTCATTCTAAAAAGGTGTTGCTATGCACCTGCTATTTTAATTCATATTAGGTTATTAAAATCAAAACAAAGTGTCAGACTAGAAACAAAGCAGTTCTATGATCTGCTAGAAGACATCAAAAGCAGACAGATTATGAAGTCTGATACGGCTACTGGGGTAACATAGAAATTTAGGCTATTCTTTCTGTGTAAAAATTTTACATAATATCCTCAGCAAAGATAACTGGCACTGAAGCCAACAACACTGTTTGTTTATATCAGCAATATCTGGATCCCTTTCATCTTGCATAAAACATGAATTACTGGCTTTTCTGCAGTTGTCCTGCCCACTGTGATTCCCTGAAGAAGAGGCGTGGAGGAAATAATTTTTGCAAGGAGAAGTTGAAAAGCATTTCCCTCTTTCAAGACACCCACCCCCAGCACAGGTGCTCTTAACTTCTCACATATTCACTCTTTTCACTTGGAACAAAACCTGTTGTTTCTCTCCTGCTTCTAGTCCTGGCCCGCCAGAACTAGGGGAGCAAATCACTGTGCTTGCAGTAGCTAGTGAAACAATTTGCTGGGGTCAAATCCTGTTATCTGAGGCACTGAAATAAATCCTTTCTGCTCAAATTTCCCCAATGAGAACTTGGTAGAAGTTAGTATGCCTTTTCTTAATTACAGAGTCAGGGATACAGCTAGCCAACTGCCTACTTAACACATTGATCAGGAATTATTCCAGGAAGTACAGAGTGCCTGTTAGAATTGTATCTTTCAATGCTGTTGACATCCTGCTCTGTGTCCCAGAATATGAGATAGCATTATGTATTATTTCAGCTAGGAAAGATGAAAAAGAAAACATTGCTTATCAGTAGACACGGACCAATCTGTTTCTCAGAAATCAGGTGACCTGAAACTGCTATAACAACTCTAAACGCTGGGAAAAAAGCCTGCATTAATTTTCATAATTTGAACAGCACATAAATAGAGAATTTCAAAGGTTTAAGGTGAGCAAAGAAG
Source organism: Nycticryphes semicollaris (assembly GCA_013400055.1). Lineage (NCBI taxonomy): Eukaryota > Metazoa > Chordata > Aves > Charadriiformes > Rostratulidae > Nycticryphes > Nycticryphes semicollaris. Next base: position 1,582,359 of record VXBJ01002555.1, on the reverse strand, counting down.
ATATCTTTAAAGTACAGAAGTATCAACCAAGCCTTGGAATCCAACAGATGCTTAATTGCAATGAAAAAAAGGAATTAAATATAAATGTCACAGTACATACACAAGAATACTCTAGGAGTATCTATAACTACTTAGTGAAGGAACTGAATAGATCAGATCTTCTTTCCATGTACAGAAATTTTTTAGTACACAGATGGTCTAGAATTCAGTGGAAACAAAAGTATCACATCATAAGTCAGTTGTTTAACATACTCTGTGTTTATATAAACTATGGGTAGACATAGCATTACTGTAACATGGTGGTTGAGAAATCAGGCACTCAGGGGTCAGAAAACGCAGCACAGGTCAAACCACAACCATAATTCTCCCGTCTTTTTGCTTATGCATGAAAATATGAGATTGGATATTCTACTGACTTATGTTAGCAGGCCCTAGTAATTGCCCTGACCAGCCTCACCTGGGACCTCCACCCACACCCTTGTCCATGGATCTGGGGGCTTCATTTAAGCTCAGCCCCAGGCCTTCAGCCTTTGTCTGAGCTATGTTTTGGGTGTGCCTCTGTTTAACTGTGGGCCTAACTGATCAGACCATGAGCTGGGCTGACTACCCAGCTTCATCTCAGTTCTGCCTGATCGTTCCTGGGCTGACCCTGACCTGCAGACTACATGCCTTGGTACTGGACGTACCTTGCCTGGTTTTTGGACTTTTGCTTAACCCCTACTGCCTTCCCTGAGCCTTCCCTGCTTTCTTCCTCTGGTATTGTGGGGCATGGCCGTGGCTATGAAGTGTCTGCTGTGATACTTGTAGTATCGTGTTTGCTGCCTTTGGCAGAAGCCAGCCCTAGCAGTGCCCTGACGATTTATACTTTTATGTTACAATTTATATTTCTAAAGTGTGAGAGTGTCACTCTTACATAAAGTCCTGCCTTCCCTGGTGAGACTTGGAGGCTAAGCCTGCATTCAGACTTTGTGGTTATAGATCATCAGCTAAAAGATGAAATTTTATTCTTAAAAGCTTATAACTACTGCAATAGTATGATCCTGTAATACTAATGAATTGTACTTTACAACATGTATCTTTTAGGTAGAAAGTAACTTGCTCAAAACCTTGAAGAATATTTGTGTGACATCTTGCATGAGACTTCACAAAACCATTTTTATTGGCTTCCTAACATTTGGCTATCTTTTTAAAAATTTGTTACAAAAATTTTCTAGACTTCAATTATGAAAACTGAGATTTCTTTTGGCAAAAAGAAAATTAATTATTTGAAGGTTGTATATAAACTTGTATCAGAAACATAAGAGTGTGTCACCTCTGCTATTAGTTTTTCTAAGACCAACAGTTCCAGAGAAAAGGCTGGAGCATTTTCAAACTGACAAAGCATTGCATGTTTCCAGTCTTAAGTGTTTTTAATGACAGGAGGTAAAAAATTTGGGCATCATAGGATTTGGTGACTCCTGTTGACTTTGGAGGGACCAACACCTTGCTCAATAGCTAAAACGAGAGACTGTTCTGCCAAACGAAATGCTTCCAGAGACAACAAAAACAGCCAGGAGATGTCTCCTGGCAAGAATTACAATACATAGGAGAAACCTAACTGACAAAAGAGCTACTGCTCAAAGGCATTCTCGTGGATAAAATATCTGCTTACTTTGCATAGCCAAGGAAACTTCAAGTATTTAAGAATGGGAGGGTGTGGAAATCTTAACCTGTTGTATGTTAGTGAGGCATGGCTAGAAAGCAACAATCAGTGGCTTTGGCATTTGCAGTGTGAAAGCCAGTACCTAAGCAGTCTCTAGTCTGTTAAAGTTCATTTGCTAGTTTCAAGATGAAATTATGAAATTGAAAAGACTTTTTCAGAATCAGAAAAATCTTAAGTTAGAAGAGACTGAGGGGGGGGAGGCATCAGAGGGGGGAAAAAAATCGGTCTTTTGAAGTTTTATATGTAAGGAAAGACCTGGATTTGTGCCTTTAAAGCAAACCTTCCTGACACTACAAATCCAAAAAAACTCACTGTGGCCAAAAGCCACATTGCATATACTTATCTTTGAGAGGAAAGGGGAGGGAGATCAGTTCCAAGCAGGAAATGGCTTCCAGGTGTCTCCCTACACCAGTGCACAACTTGATCACTACAATCCAGTGATGCCAGGCTTCTCCCCAGGGATTTGGACTAATCATGCATAATCACAGCCCTTCTGGTGACAAAGCATAATGCTGGCTCTGGAGGTGTGCTTGAACTGCTTACAGGCTGTGGGTAATAAAAAAAGTTACAAGTAGGCTTTCTCAATTAAGTATGAGCATGTGGAAATAAGCAAGGTGCATATACATATGCCTACATGTATATAAGCACTCATGCCCATGTGCATAGAAGTTTATATCATACCTGTTTCAGGAGCTGAACAACAAAATCAACTGTTTTGCCTCTTGGTGTATTGTAGAAGGACGTAACTGAATGCATGTGGCACCCTCTTTCCATCCCACCACTCTGTACAGCTGGCAAAGAGGCAGAAAAATATCTTTTCCATTTATTCTACCTCAATGTTGTAATTTTTTTTTCCCCTCCCTCCTTCTGACTGCAGAAACACTTCCTTGTTGGGTAGTATGGTTTCACTGTGCAATATGGTAGGAAGAGTTTTCCAAAGCCTTGTTACAGCTTAGTTAGTTAAGAATATAACAAAAAATTAATTAGATCATATATCTGACACAGAAAGGAAAGTTAGTTTTAAGGAGTACTCTTAAGCATTCTCTTCTGGTCTTTTTGTCATGTAAAGGTTTGAACTCACTGCAGAGAGAAAAGTGCTGCTATCCATTCTACTACATTATTTACATTAGCATGAGACCATGTCATGATGCAGAAGTATCCTTTCATTTGGAAATGAAGTTGCATTCCATGTTGGCTAACTCGTACTGTTTTCTGGTTAACCAGAATCAATTTAATATTCAGCAGGGAATGTGACATCATTGGGGGGGGGGGGGGGGAGAGGGGGAATAATGAAGAAAACCAAAATTAATTTTATTTCGATTGACTATATGCTGCTACCAAATAGTGAGCACTTACTTGGTTGCAGAAGTAATGAATATTTCCATTCTCAATGATGATAAAAGCTTCTCCATTGCTGTCCCAAGAGACATTGTTTCCACTGTGTTCTCTGGAGGACCGTTTTGAACAAAACTCTTAAGGTCTTGTTCAAGTATAAAATCTGTAGTGACTATTTTCTTTTTAAAGCTGAATGAAATTACAGCAGTTACTTAGCCTGGAAAAGGCTGTTCAGAATGGTAGTTTTCTCAAGATAAAGCAGCAGCTTCCCTGTGCAAAAGGATGAACAGATTAGTGAGTAGTTTAACTCTTACATGTAAATATTAAAAATACAAAAGGAAAGTCTGCCTTGGCAAAATGCAGTCTGAACTGTAGGAATTAGCACCGTATTTTCATGCGAATGCAAAAGGTGTGACTGCATGACACTAACCAGCACCACCCATGCTCAGACTATGTCTGTATATTGTGGAATGGCAAATGTTACAAGCCTGTATTGTGAAACTTTAAAAAAAATTGCTTAATGTGATGTATTAGCTAACATAATATTAGACATATAAGAAGTCAAGCAACCACCTTCTCTTCTGTGATTATGTTTTGTGACAGTAACAAACACCCTGATGGTACAATGCTCCTACATGATGGTATGTTGAGTACACCAGCACTCTATGTTTACATTTTAGCTGATGATTTTATGAAGCCTGTTCCACAATGGAATAGGGTCGTGCCTTTGTTTTAATTGTTCCAGTAAAACTTTTAATATCGTGACTTTTAATATTTATGTCTCAGTGTCTCAGAAACCCTAGAAAGCTTGAAGCTGTAGTCCACCAATTCTATTGTCAAAACAGGAAAACTGTATGGCTCTATGTATCCAAAGTTTTATTAACTAATTTTTATCTAACTGCTTAGCTTCTTCCCAGATCTGACTGTTTCAAAATTAAGCATACTACTGCTGCACCATATGTTCAGATGCACCAAGGGAGAAGGGAGTTGTTTTTCAACTGGTTTCAATTGGCTCACTGTCTTTTAATGAGGCAGGGGACTTGTGACCTCAGTGCATTGTGACTGATAAATGATAGGATGTACCCACACATACTCACAGAAAACCTGCAACACAAACGAGTTGTGGGTAATCTCTAGCCTTTACTAGGGAAAGGCAATCTTGTGGGCAAACAGTTCAGCAGAAAGCTAATGCTTAATAGTATGTGATTTTAAACTGCCAGTGCACAAGCCTGTCAACATTTATTTCCAGATTCTCTGATCCTCTTTGTTAGTTTCCTGTATTGCTTTCATCTTAACCAAGTTACAGAAAAGTTTGATTTTCTTTTGCTAACAATTTTTTTTCCCAATTTTGTTAGCACTTCTCAAGAACCAGAACATGTTAAAAATGTTTGTGCTGCTGAAGGTAACGTATGCTCTTAAACAAAAAGTTATGTAACTTATACAGAATAATATCACATGCTAGACTATTATGCTAGGATCTGATCAGATAAGTAAGCTTTGCCTTCATTAAAGGCTTTAATCTTGATTATACTCGGGGCAGCCTCTAAACAACATCTCTGGAGTTTTCCTCTAAAGAGTCTTTCATGCTCTGAATGTGGAATTTTTCAAATAACTAACACTATTTTTTCAGAAGTCAAAAGCAAAATTTTTTCACCTCTGTTTTTAAAAGATACAGGGTGATGACAGAAAAACTTCCCCTTGGCTCTCAGCTGGGAGTTATAAATAACCAAAAGCTAAATCCTTGTCTGGGTTGGTTTTTTTATTTTATTTTATTTCTCCAAGATCTCTTTTCTAGAGTGGTGTTTGAGCCTTAGATCTCTTGCTTGCATTGCTAAATAACTGATGAAAGTCTGAGATCTCAATCAAAGGCTTAACAAAACAATAATCCTCTATTGCCCTAATTCTTCTCAGAAACATCTCTCTCTGACAAGAACAGTCCTTAAGCTTTTACATCTTTTTCTGCTTAAAATTACTTTCCTAATTAGAAGGAATTGTTTCCTTCCCAAGTCTTTGTGCCTGAAGAACACTGTATTTATGAGAAAGTATCTTTCAGGCTCTTTAGCTGCCTGCCCTCAAATACTATGACAGTGATAACACTCTACATCCCTTAAAAATTTCAACTTCCTTTTTAAACAAACAGAAGAATTCAGTAACATACTTCACAATCAGCTCAATTCCACTTGAAGCAAAATTCAAAAATAGCAGGAATAATCATGAATCACACAAGTTTCATGCTTAATGTAATCACTAACTCTCAAGCACAGCCTTACAATTTAAAATTCTCTTTCCCAGATTTATTTACTTTATATATAATGTATGGAACTTTATATAGTTCCATGCTAATTCTAAACAATTTTTTTAGGCACCATATTTAACAGGAATTGGAATCAGAATGTATGAATGCAGTACAGGTAGAATTAGCTGAGTATTAGACATAGAGTTGGGTGTGTAAAACAGATTTCCATGCCAAAAGATTTGTTTAAAGTTTTTTCAACTCAGCAGCTGCTCATCCTTACTAGTGGTAGAGACCCTATTTCAAGAAGGTAGTACCAGCAGCTTCAAGTGTCTGAGTAATTCTGCCCACCTAAGTTGGACACAAGCTCAGATGCCATCCTGACTAGTCTTTAGTCATAATAAATTTACCTGTTAGGAAATTTTAGTGTGCTAACTGCTGATGTGGACTACACTCGTGGAAGAAGTTCCTGACAAGCTGCAACAGGATTTGGGAAGGTCACAAAATCTATTAAAGCAGATGAATTTGAGTCCAGCTGAATACAAAATAATTCATAATGAGTGAGATGACTCCCAACTATCGTGGTTTGGAAGAGCATTGGCATGAAATTTGTTAGTGTTTTTTCAAGCAAGTATGCAATGTAAAGATGTGATGATGGCCACGGCTTGTGTGACTAAGTGGTGGTTACACCACCTAGCCAGTAGGCATGACTGCACCTGATTTGACACTCTTTCTTCAGAACTGAACAGAAATAGCTGTTCAAACAGCTGAATGTCTGCTCCTATGCCTGTGAATACCATTGTTTACATCTGAGAAGAGTGGTTGAAGCTGGAGTAATGATCTCTCTTGCACTTACCAGTAACTCAGCTTAGAGAGGCCACCACTGATTCATTACAAGGTCTTAAACTCATCTCTCTCGGATACGGAAGTCTGGGAATGGACCATTTTTCCTCGTTCACATCTCAGTAAGGATGCTGCAATCACAGAAAAAGTCCAGAAGTTGGAAGTGATTAAAAACAATTTGGAGACACTTTCATATGACAGTTACGAAAACTCATGCTACTGAGCCAAGATGGTGACTAAGATCCTGAGCTTATAAAAAGCAATGACTATCACTACAAATACTACCAGGGAGGTGGTAGAGTCTCCGTCCCTGAATGTGTTTAAGAGTCATTTAGGTGTGGTGTTGGGGGATATGGTGTAGGGGAGAACTTTGTAGAGTAGAGCTGATGTTTAGACTCAATGACCCCAAGGGTCTTTTCCAACTTGAATGATTCTGTGATTCTATGAAATACTTTTAGTACTGTCCTATTGAGAAAGAAGACAGCATAGAACAAAAAAGATCAGATAATAATAGGCGTTTACAAAATGTGTTTCCCTCACCTAGGTAACGATATGCAGCTGGATATTAATCTAATGAGATTTAGAATATGATTAAATAGTTAAATAAATTACAATATCTTATTATTATATTCATTAGGCCTAATAACTTTTTCCGCCAGACAAGTATTAGTTAGGAATAGCAAGAAAGTTTCTGCATAATTTGGGTATACATTATATTTTTAATTTAAAGACAGACAAATGTTCTGGGAAATAATCTTTTTATTCTGAGGGTACTCTCCTACTTCTAACAGTGAATTGCTCTTAAGATTGCCTCTGAAAATCCTTGAATGCGATTTACACCCCAGAATTCAAAGTTCTTTGGCTTTTTTTATGGCAGATTCTACTTACACCCTTCTTTTGACATCAGAACATGAACGTCAAACAGTTTGGTTGTTCACATTGTTACGATCGCAGTTCTACAAAGGAGTTATTATTTCTGACTAAAGTTTGATATGTATTATTTATGATGACCACAGGTGTCTATGCTCTAACAAGATGTTCTAAATGAAGGGTTGCCCTTATAGCCAGTATGGTTTCACAAGTATACAGTTGGAATATAAGAGAAAGCAGAGGAAGGATTTGCCTTTCTCATAGTCTGAGGCTGCTAGGGGCCAGAAACTAGCAGATTGAGAAAAGAAAATTGTGCATCCGGACAGACAAAAGGATCAGAACAGAAAAGTGCTGAACTGACTCAAAAACTAACAAAAATCTGTGAAACAGATCTGATCTTTTGAAGAGCCAATGCAGACCAGCAGAAATGACAGAGCAGAGAGGCCATGCTGAAAACTCCAAGTGCAAACTGACTGCATCATCATCAGTCATGGCAATGGGAAAACTCTCTGGATTGACAACAAATAAGCTGATTGGGCAACATAAACTCAGCTGCTTCACAGGTCCACATGCAAACCTGGAGGAAACTGAAATGCGCAGCAGAGCCAGCTGGCTGTTCCTGAGGGTGGGCGCACTGCCAGGCAGCTGTGACAGGGGAAGCCAGATTCAGTAGCCACCCCTTGATGACCTGGGCTACCAAGGAATTGACAGATACTCTTTATTGGGAAGGGAGAAGTTGAATGCACTTTGTGCAAATAGCCATAGATTTTGTTGATAATTACTTAAAGGTATCTATACAGTCTGTGTCCCACAGTCTTTTGTCTGTATTTCAAAATAATCAAGAGCAGACGAACCTCTCAGTAAGAGCGCGAGAAAAGGTTTAATTCATTTTTCCCCCCAGAGAGAAATTGGAAATGAAACTCTAAGCAAGAGCTTTGAGACATGGTTATCTTGCCAAAAAGAACTGTAGATATTGAGACTGATCCTTTTAGTTGCCAATTTAGAAATTTAGGTTTTGAGCCTCTGCTGTAATTTTTAAAATTATTTTTAAATTACTTTTTATTTTCTAATGCTTTTTCTGAACATTTAATGCTTCCATTAACTCTCCAGCTTCTCATACAGAAAAGTGCATGCCTGGATCTGGCTGGTCATATTTTGAGGACGTATTTCAAAGACAGGCTAATATTCTGATCACAAAAGAAGGCTGTCAGAGCCACTGCATAAGCAAAGGTCAGCACATCTACAAAATGAGATATTTGCCTTTCTTCAAAGATTAGGGGTATCTCTTCAGTGAAGTGTTAGAAGACACTTAAAGGCAAACACTGCCAGCTGCCCCTGCTACTGCAACAAAGCTAAACAAATATTTTCATTGTATTCTGAAAAAGAAACATCACTGACCCATCCCCACGCTTCCCACCATGTTTTATTATGGGGTGTTAAAAATCAAGCAAGTCCAAAAAATATATTAAATAGAATGCCATCTCTCCTCACAATTCTGGATTTCACAAAGGAAAAGATGAGTGTTTCCATATATTGTTTTTTAACTCTAGTGAAAAGAATGAAAATAATTTTCAGTTTCCAGAGTGTCTGCACCTGGGGCCTAAATGAAGGGAAGTAGGTAAATAGTTCCAAGTAATTAATGTAATGGCTCAGAGGGGCCACAGAAGGAAAGGGGAGTTTCTCCAGTTTAAATGTTTGCACTCATGCTTTGCCTGAAGCAAAACAAGCTATCTGTCTTCTGGTTTGCATTTTCCCAGTGAAAGCTTCCATTTGTCTTATTGTCATTCCAACATGTGCATCATTTATAGCTTTCACTGCTTCAAATATGCAAGTACTGTACAATGCAGTATTTTTTTTCCTGAGCTTTTAAGATTTTCTAAAAGTGCAGAAAGTGTTTAAAAAAAACTAAAGATTCAATTTAGGATGTGTTGGGTAACCTGTTGGCTACAAGTCAGAGGCTGCGGTACTGTGATGTTTTGCTATGTAGTGGAATCTTCAACCCAGAATGAAGTGCATCACTGCTTGGGATAAAAAAAGACGGTCCACCACAGAAATTACCAAAGTTGATAGTTTACAGCCAGATTGGTCATTATTAAAGACTGAAGAAAGGATGATGGGTCTTGAGTTCCATCTGTTTCTGACATTTTCATCCTTTAATGTGAGCTGTAGAGATATGAAACCTCCAAAATGCATTTCTCAACTCTCTCCTAGAGTTAGAAAGTTATTCCAACCTTGTTTCTATAAAACAGGGGATGAAAAGTGTTATCTGTTTTATCTAGTAGATGAGTGAATGGAGAATTAGTGATCAGGGGAAGTCTGTGTTCAAGTCTTTACTCTTTTTGGCGTTATTAGATTTGTGTTTCTAACTTCCCATTTTAAGAACCTCAGTATATGGGATGTTTAGGTGAGACACTTCTAGTTCCTCACATGGAAGTAAAAAAACTGCTCACCAGAAATACTGTGATAAATAGTCGTGCTTTGTTCACTTTCTATCTTAATAGTTAATGCACTTATCAAGGTTGGGAGAAGCCTAGGTCTGTTCAAAATACAACTTCATAGTAAATCTTGAGAAAGAAAGCCCTATGAGACAAACTCCTTGTCTTCAGTTTGTCATCGTGTTCCCGTTACATGACTTGCATCAGAAGTATTTTCCTCAATCAGACCTCAGGCAGTATCATTTCCTCTACGGAAGAGACTTGCCTGATGCGTGGGGATAGCTAATTTTGTCAGCTCTAGCAAAGACAGAATTTCATTTGACTGTTCACATGGCAAGCCTGCAGTCACAGTCCTAGGTAACGTAATGCCCCCTTTGTATGACATAGTGTACAAACATGTTAAAGGATATGCCCTAACGTGCAAGTTGATAGTGATGAATTTCATGAGGAAACTAGAGATTGGAACAGGCCAATTTAATCTCATTAGAAGCCAGCAAACATCTGTTAAGCTTGGTCTATGCTTAAAAGGCTTCCTAATGCAGTGATCTTGACAAAGCCTCTCTAGAATAGGTGCTGCTGAAGTTAGCCAGAAAAGCTCAGAGGGGCTTCCCCACACAAAACAAGCTGCATTGACTCCTGTGCTCTAAACTGGGCCTACAGTAGAGCTGTTACAAAAGCAAGGTAAAGAGTCACAGCCTTTGTGACGCTCTAATATATAATAAATACATTCTGTAGACCTGGGCTGAAATATGGTTAATTTTATACAATGTCTGGATCTCACTGGGAAAAGTCTTATTATCTAAGCTCATGTCTAAGAGTTAACTTCTCAGCGTAAGTATACTAATTCATTGTAAGATGCAGAGTAACCGTTGTTAGGAAAAGTTTAGCTCTCCTCCCAGCATAAAAACCTATTAAAGTGTAGTTTTGCTGTTGTAAGTGTATGTTACGGTATAGGCTTTTTTTGCCACATTCATGTTGGCCAAAGATCACAATTCATCACATCCAGGACTGACAGAGCAGTACTGACAGAAGCTGGTAGCCTAGCTGTGGTTTCACAGGAAAGGTCTTGACTTCACACCGCTCTAAAATGCCGTTATTGCAGTTCTGATTATTAAAATAAAATTCTTCTCTTTCTGAGGTTTAGAGACCCTACCCTCTCTGGGAAGAGGTAACATTTCTCAAGCATATAGAATTAACTGAATCACTCCTTGGCTGTACTGAGGGGAACATGTAATTTTATATTAAATATATATATAGTATAGATGAGAGAAAAATATAGCAGGACAAAGTTCAATTTGGTCTAACGTATCTAGGATATTTCCCCCTACTAATTCAGTTAGAGAAGTATAAAAAAAACCAGACAGCTTGGGAGTATGTTGAAGCAATCAACCAAACTACAGAGGAGCCAAAGTAAAATGAAGTTAAATCCTTCCCAACAGAATTCCACGTAGCATAATGTGGGAGCACCAACTTTATGTAACTGAAGAATTTTTGTGAATATTCAAGTGACTTCTTTAGAACAATAATCTCTTATCCAACTTTGAATGGCCTTGCAACAAAAAATACACTCTATTTAGTATTTCTTTCAACTTGTTTTAAGCATCAATAGTTTTCTCGGAAGATACTATTACTGTTTGGCAGAAATAGACTTGCAAAAACAAACTAGATCCAGAAAAGTTGCCAGTGATGTATTTGGATACAAATGTGGATAGTGATTTTTGCCCATATCCAAAATAAAACACGCTAGCTGTACAGCAAGTTTCTTTGCTAAATCTAAACATCCTAACGTTGATAAGCTTTACAGAAAGAGAAACCGATAGCCATGTATTACTACTATCACCAGTATTTTAAGAGCACCCTCTACAGTCACAAAACACTATCTAAACAGGAAAAGCTCTTCTACTTAGAGAAAACAGTATTAACTGAAAATTGGAGTATCAGTTTAGTTTCTCAGCATAGTGTCAAATTTATATGACTATATCTCTGTGAGTGCTTTAAGCTCCAGAAAGATTAGTAGACGTTCATTACCTGAGTGCCACAGACAGATCTTATTTCATCACTGAAGCCTACATATCTGAGGATTTAAAATACCTTAGTTATTCTGGACTGAAACATAATTAGGCTGTAAACTTTTTAAGACAATGGATGGTTGAGAGATACAAAGTGGAAACCCAGAACAAGACAGTGGTTGTTACTTTCAAAAGAAAGCAACAAACCATGGTAAAGGCCAGGATGAACTAGTTTCCCTGAGTTAATTTTATTTGTTTGTTTGCTCTTGGTTTTAGTTCTCAGAATATTTTTTGTAAGAGCTGTCCAAAATAAGTACGTAATTAACATGTGGAACTGAAAAATGTTAAAAAAGAATTCTCCATGAAATGCTTATTATATGTATGTACATTCTACTACGTAGACTTAGGTCTTGCTTGATTTTGGGCTTTGGCACATGACAGTTCCTGGAGCTTCAAAGTGAGGAGAGACAGGGTGGTATGCCTCTGAGATCGTCATGCACTACTTCTTTCCAACAACCTCTCAGTTTCATGCAGACCCTCTACTGGCTCTTGATATGGTGAATCTGCTACTATGGTACTATCATTTGCTGTTATTGCAGTGTCTCTTTTTTTATAGTCGTTGTGAATGTAAGCATTGATTAATCTATCACAGAAATAGTAATGAAGTAAATGGCTTTAATGTTCTTTATGCATTTAAGTCATAGAAACTATTGCTCTTATCTATTTTCTAATAACACCCTCAGTATTAGGACATTGCACTGGGCTTTCGTTTGTTGCTCATTTATTTTTTTAAATATATACTCGATGTATTTTTTCAGTTACAAAAGTGTTGGCTTTATTCTGCTATGGTTTCCCCCCTTTCAAATTAATAATAAAAAAAAAAAGCTGCTTGTCTGTTCACTAATTTTTTCTTTTCCCCCTTGAAAAAGAAAAAGAAAAGGATTTCTAAATCACTCATTCATTTTCCTTCCTTCTTCCCTGCTTTGGTCTCCAAATGTTACGTTTAGCCTTAAATATTTTCCCATGTTTAATTTTGAATAACTGTTTATGTCACGCTGAAAAGAGTAGAACGGAAGAAGGCATTTTAAGTTAAGCACATGCTTAAGCAGTTTTCTGCATCAGTGCTGACAAAACAAACCTGTCAAGGTTGGAAATTTCAGTCCTCCAAACCCTGTCTTTCTAACCTTTTGTTGGTCTTGCCTCAATTTGCAAAGATAGAGATATTTTCTTAAGTCTTCAATGTTTCAGTAGCTATGAATACTGATGGTGAATCAGGAGTGATACTTTACCTTTTAATGCAGAAGGATCAGTATCTTTGTAAGTCAATACTTAACGTTTCTTATATAGGACATTACGTAAGCAATTATATCTCTTCTAAAATATTGCTTCACAAAACATTTTAAACTATATTGCCTCACCTTATTAATAAAAGTGGCTAAAGAGAAAAACAATCTTAAGAATACTAAAGATAATACTTTTTTCCCGGTCTTTCATTTCAAGCTTCTTAGATATGTTTGTCAAAGGATCAGAACGGTTAAAATTATTGTGGCCACCAGGTGGTGCTATTGCACAACATCATAAAAGCACACTGCCCAATGCACCAAAATTAAGTTAGGAGAAAGGTTATGGATTAGATACTGCTTTAGGTGTCGTAGGCTTGGAAAAGGTTCCTCATGACTATCCAAAAAGAGTAACAAACCAATGATTCAGATACCCGTGCATGTTTATAAGAAGAAAAAAAAGTTATTTTTACATAGGATACTGATGATTTATGTCTGTTCCAAAAATTATCTGGGTCTAAATCCAAGAATATATTTAACATTTCAAATACTGAAATAATTTAATTTCAGTGGGACTTAGTAGCCTAAATTCTTTTCTGGATATTGGCCTTAATTCTCATCAGACGCGTATTTTTAAGAAAACTGAATATAAGCTACAATGTCTTCAAATCCCCATGTGACTTAAAAGGGTTAATTAATAGATACATTAAACGAAATAAAACTTGCTATATTTTTGATCAACAGTACATTTTAAACATGAACATATGCCACCTTCCTTGGTACGGTAGATGTGTTAAAATGCCTGCATACCCCAAACCAAGATAGTATTTAATATACATTGTAAACAAACAAAAGCTGCTTAAATAAAGGCAAGAGAAGATTTGAAATTACTGTTTTGGAGGGAGACAGAACATATTCTTTTTCCAGGATGTAACCTTTGGATGCAAATCTTAAGAATTTAGACCTTAATTTTGCAATTATTTATATGTTAGGTTAACCTTTAAATACATGAAAACCGCTTACATTTGCTTAACATAATACACATGCATGTTATTTCAGGATGAGAGACAGGATTGTTAACCTACGCAGAAAGTTTCTGCATTATCTTGCCAAAATATATGATCTGGGTTTCAGCATAGTTCATTCTGTATTTTTTTTTTTTTTTTTTTGTTTTGGTAATTAGATCTTTTGCCTACTTGGATTGTAAAGTGCTTTTTGGTACGGATCTCTATCTGCATAGAGCTCTACAATGCCTAGTAAAACGTCCTAATGCTGAGAGTGTTATTAGAAAATAGATAAGAGCAATAGTTTTTAAGAGTTACATGCATAAAGAGCATAGGAGCCATTTAATTACTTCATTACTATTTCTGTGATAAATTAATCAATGTTTACATTCACAATGACTCGAAACAATGCACTCTTTAAGCTTTAAGTAAATATATTGACAATTCCAACAAATTGCAAACTTTACATATTCGTGCAAAACGGGCTCAGTCTGTTACTCCCCAAACCCCTATTTTTTCCTGCAGTGTGGGCACTGCCAAATCCCACCAAACCAGCCTTCACCAAGAGGAGCTGAGACGACCACAGCAGAACAGGTAACAGTTTCAATGGTTTCTGGAACTTTAATGTAGATGGCCTTGGTAGTACCTAAGATTTCTTCAAGCTCTTCTTGGCAAAATTTCTTCTGTCGTTTCTAGAATTACTTGAATAAAGCTACTGGGAGCAATACTGTGTTGTAAAGGTGAAGCAAGAAATGTGGATATAGTCCAATGTTGTCCGAGGAGAAGAATGGGATATCAGAAAGTCTAGTGCTGCCTAGATGTAGAACAGTGTCCAAATTCTTCAACTAAAGCTCATATCAGTACTAATTATTCACTTAATTACTAGACTACATACTTTTTGTTAAATGAATATTCAAACTATCATGTGTGATTGAACTGTTTCGTGTGTCTTTTCCCCTCAAGAGGTTTTAAAGTCCATTATCTTTTCTTTATCTCACCTTGCACCTTTGAATACTGTATCTCACTTGATTTCTATGTACGTAACTAATTAATAATTGTATGGTCTTATATTCCGTAGAAAGAGTATTGGTAAGCTTGAGCTAACTAAAATGAAAATTAAATTCTATAGAAGACAAGTTACAGTTAAATTTTCATCTCCTGACTTCTTCCTTACCATGGATTAGCTAACATGAAGTAAAAAAAGGCAATCTCTCCTGTTGAAGACGTCTGAAAACATTAATCTCTTGTTCTACAATTTCATCTGTTATTTTATACTTTTCATTTACTACATCCTATTCTCCTGCAATGTAAATATGTTCTTGAATACCTACCCTAATGGTTGAGATTATTCAGGTTTTTTTAGAATACTGTTACACACCACTCCACATCGTCTGCCTGGGTTAGATAGAGGGAAACCAGTGCTCTGGGTTGTATCAGCAGTACCCTGTGCATTTGACAACTGTGTACGGGAGAATAAAAGATGAAAAATGTAAAAGGCAAGGGCTACCCCGAAAAAGAAAGGGGAGAGAGCAGGGAAAAAAAAAAAAAAAAGAGGGGAAAAAAAAAAAGGCAGAAAAAAGGCAGGCCACTGTGAAAAAATGGGAAAAAAAAATAAGAAAGGTGGAAAATGAAGGGCCTCCCTTTCTGGTTAGCTGTCTTTTGAAGAAAAAACAGAGGTCGTACATTAAAAAGGATCTGCTAAAGAGTGTAAAACTAAATTTAATCAAATAACCCAAGTCTCTCCTTGAGATTAAATTCAGATCACAGCAAAGATAATATCTAACATAGAACTGTTCCTTGGTGTTCTTTGATAGACAAAGCAGCCTGATTTTAATTAAAGGTTACTTTCTCGTGTTCATATAAATCAAAAGTGCTTTAAGTTTCTTAAAACGGTTGACATACAGATATAATTTTAGACTCAAATCTGTAAACATTCTGCTTAAGATAAAATATTTTAAGTCAATGAAAATAACAGTAGACCCTAGAGAGAAGACCTGAATTTTGAAGACTCTGTTTCTTGAAAATGTCCATTCAATACCTTACTGAATACAGTAATAACAAGGTTAACTTTGTTATTTCTTAAGCAACAGACATCTAGTCGTTTGTAAGAATTTGAGAAAATTTGCAATATATATTTTAAAAGAGGAGCCAGAAACAGTGTTTCAAAGTAATTATCTACTGTGAGAAAGACTTTTCTTTCTTCCTTTTTTTTTTCTTTTTCTTTCCTTTCCACTGGCATTATTTCCTGCAAACAAATTGGGCGACTCTAATAAAGTGTCAAAATTCAGTTCAATGTGTAGTTGAATAGAAAGAGATAGAGATGCACCTTGCTAGGAGCCAAGCATAGCACTAATAACCCGAACTTTCAATACGACCTAACTCAAAACAGAGAGGTGAATTTGGGAAGTGCTACTTAGTACCCAAGGTGTGCTGGAGTAGCTAGCAGCTGGAATTAATCTGCAGCACAAGCTGCTGCGACATTACTGTTTGGTTTTGCTTTAGCTGCATACTCCATTTTGTACTGTATTTCACAACTGCTTTATAATACCCTGCCTGGACATAGAGACATTAATCACAGTGTCGAACCAGTTCTGTAAACAAGGACCAAAGCCCTCATTTAAGGGAGAGGAAGAGAAAAGTAGATGGATGAGGGGTGGGAAAGGAAATGGTAGCCTGTACTGAGGTGATATTCTGTGTATGACCTCACTCTGTCTTCAGTGCAATTTGAGCTTATTGTTGTGCTTGTATGTGTTCCTTCTAAAAATTCTTACCTCACTAGACAACTTTGTATATTTGCAGTATTCCAGCTGGACTCATAGCCTGGTGGTTCTAGCAAGAAATGAATCTTTCCTGGTTTTTTCCTGGCTTGCTTCTAAATACAATGGAAATGTATTATTGTTTTTATATATATATTTTTGTGTACATTCTATATAACATCATTGATTAACACCTGTCTTAATTAACTTGTAACAATAAACCCAAGGTTATAGGTGTATACACCTCTTTAATGAAGCATTTTCTTTCCTATTAATTCCTTCACACGTTACAAAACTACAGTTTGAGGCTGAACTGTCAGCATATTTATTCATGCTTTAATTGTAACAAAATACAGCCATATATACGTGTGTTTGTGAGTCCAACTGAAAACCGAGCCACGTGCCTCATGTAACCCTGAGGAAAAAAATAGTTAAAATTACTTTGTTCCTTTTCAATCCTTGTTTCTCAGTTCTGCCAGTTAGAGGAGGTGGGGAGTAAACTTGTGCTTTCGAAAACTACAGTGAAAGGAGCTAAGCAAACTATATAAATCTTTTAGTTAAACAGCTCTAAGATTAGTCATGACCTCTGGTTATGTGAAAAAATGTATATGAAAAGCAAATGCTAAATGGCAAAATATGTAAAAGATCACGATGGCAGCACAAGTTTAAGCTGTTCTGTCTTATCAGTGTTTTTCTGACAAGTCAACCAAAAGAAGAAAAATCCATATATCTATGACTTTCCTCTCAACAACCATTTTGAGGGAGAATGAATTTAGTACATTATGCAGAGGTGCATCTTTCCACAACAGAAGATTTTTAGCCCCTGTCACACCTAATACTTCCATCCTCTCAGCAAAGGAAAACATTGTTAGATGCCTGAAAACACCTCACTATCTGGCTTTATAAACTGTTTATAATTTGTCCAAATCCTGCAGTTTACAATTCTTTCTACTGATTAACCCATAAGTATACTATTTTATCACAAGCTACTGCTGTCAGTCACTACTTCTGTCTCTGCTTTGCTTTTGACTGTTTCTTGTAGCCGTCAGTAGATGCTTATGGAATACTACGGAAGTATGTGTTTTTTAAAATTCTAAAAACGCACTTAATTTTCTGACGTATTGTAGATTCCCGTGAATCTACAAGTTAACTTTTTTTTTTTTCCCCAACAGAGAACCTAAAACTGGATATAGAGTCCCAGAAGTGTCAGTATTAATGTTGTATTTGGAACAGTTACTTTTCTGGTTGAACCTTTCCTGTTTATGCATCCTAATTAAGACAGGAGTCTTTTCTACAGAAAATCCGTATAATTAAACACAATACAATTCCATACAACAGTATTTGCTAACTAGGCTTGGTTTGACAGATGCGTAACACAGAGCAGAGCAGCTCTCACAGGAATGAGGAGCCATGACCTCCAGCACAGCTGGATGCCTATAGAGGATGTGTGTCTATCCCTATCCTGTAGAACAACTCTGTAAGCGACTTTTATGGCTTATATACTATTTTTTCTGTTTTGTGTTTGCTGCCCAGCATTTCTCTGTTCTAGCCACGGACCTGTGATTTTGTCAAGATTTTTTTCCCCTTTATATTCACAGTGACCCTTTTTTTCTGACAATGCTGCTTGTTTTAGGTGTTCAGATATTGAGAACAATTTTTTTTTGGGTGGAAGAAATTAGCTGAGGTCCAATTCTTGTGAGAGGCTTATAGCCACTGCATTTTTTTTTTTTTTGTATGACACTTGTAAGCTTCAAGGCCTTAGCACCTAGCTTTCCTTCACACATGGGTGAGGAGAGAGAGCCCTGCTGCAGTATGGCAGCCCTTTGGTTCTATGTAGAATATTCTGGAAATCTGCAAACACCTGTTTGGGGTGTTTCCAGTCTAGCTGAAGACGTTGTCAAAATCACCCAAAAGGCAGAGGACGGCCTGGAAGTGCTCTTTACGTTGTTCTCCGAGCAGTGGGGACACGCTGCCCTGTGGGCCACGGCCCGGCTTCTCGCTCCTTCCCTCTGCCACAGCTTCCAAACCGCGCCCGCCCTGCCCCGTCCCTGTGCTGCCTCAGCGCTTCCCCGCCGCCCCCGCACGCCGACGGGCCGCGCTCGGGAGGGAAAACAAACCCGACTGTCGAGCGGCCTCGAGCTGACAGTATCTGGGCCCGGGGCTGGGCTGCTGCTTCACAGGATTGCTCTAGCCACCCCCTCTCGTTCTGGCACCCTTCGCAAAGGAGGAGCCGGGTGTCTTTCCCCCTCTGTTTGCCGTTTACAGGCGACTGTCGGGGAAAGGGGAAAAGTCTCTAGCGTGAGGAGACGGCGCGCGCCGCGGTCCCCCTCAGAGAGCCCAAGGGCCCTGGGCGGGAAAGCGCCCCTCGCTCACCTGAGGGTGCGCCCCCGCGCCTGGCTCCTCCCCGGCAGGGCTCGGCCACGGCCTCCCCCCCTCCTCCTGGAGGGGGCGGGCAGTCCGCCCTCAGCTCCGGCGGCGAGCGCGGCTGGCGGCGAGCTCGGAGTGGAGGTAAGGGGGATTCCACCTCAGGGGGTGAGGCGGCTCGGGACGGGTGAGGAGAGCGGCGGCGGCGGCCGGGGTGTGGGAGTCGAAGGCAGGAGGGGGTACCGCATCCCCTGTTTCTCCCCACTGAGGTGGCCGAGCGGGCGCAGGGCGCGACCTGACCGGAGCGCGGTGGGCACAAGGGGATGTCGCCGTGTGGTGCCGCAGCGGCTGCCGTGGCTCTGGAGGTAACTTCCCGTGTTGAGGAGTCCTGGGTCGCCGGCTCTCCTCCTCCATCTCGCTCCGTTAAACGCGCTCCTTTCCAAAGGCCAAGGACACCGAGTCCTCCCAAGCGTGAGGAGGGAACAACGCGGCTCTCCCTGCGCGGGGAGACTGGTGGAGCGCCGGCCGTGTCGGGGCAGGCCTTTCCCCCTAGCGCTCCTCGGGGCTGCGCTGGCGAGCGGCGGCTGTGCCGCCCCCGGGGCTGGCTGAACGGCGGAGAGGGAAGCGCTGCCAGCGGAGGGAAGAGGGAGTTGCCGGGAAAAGAAACTCCGATAAAACCTGAATATTTCTTAGTTTCTCTCGCGGCTGTGAAGAGCGGGGGCTCTTTTCCCTGGCTGCGTGTGTCGGCCGCGGCTGTCCGGCAGCTGGGCTTGGTTTCAGGTGAGCTCGCCCTGCCTGGGCCGCTGAGGGCCGGGAGCCCTGGGCGGGACAGCGGGGAGCGTGCTCCCCCTCCCCCGACCACCACGGCGGGTCGCGGAGACCTCGGAGCGTCGAGGGCACTGCGGCCGGCGGCCCGCAGGCATTCCTCCGGGGATTCCTGGCATTCCTGAGCTGAGGGCACTCTGACTTCCCCATCTCCCTTTTATTCCGCGAATTAGCGAAAGGGTGTGTCCGTATTGTGTGTGTTCTTTTCCATGGGAAAAGCTTAGAATGGTAGTTCAGCCATTTATTCTTCTTCCCAATTAACTTTGCATCTGATATAATTTATATCCCTCCCATACGATGACAACTTTATGGGGAGATCAGTGCTGCCATAAAACTTTTGTGGTGAGTTTGGATTAACATCTGCAATTGACAGAAGTGGTTGTTACATACAGCTTTTATCTCTCTCCTGTTATACTCCTTAGCATGTGAGTGCTTTAAAAATCACTGCAATGTAGTTTGCATAATTATCAAAGTACAAATAGTGGAAATCTATCCTTGGAAGTTGGTTTTTTTTTATCTGAGCATCTACGCTGTGTTCAACTTGTGCTCGTTCATATAAAACGAATCCTGTAGATGAATCGGAAACCTTCTAGGACATAACGATTTGTGTTATACCCATCTGAATTTCATATTCATGTTTGGTATTCAGTGTCTGATGCTTATTCTGACAACCGGCATGTTGGATACATAGTTAAGGAACTCTTTTATAGAGCTGATTTTGACAGAACTTCGAAACTTTTTTAAAATAATTAAAATGGCAAATCAAACTGCTGAATACTTTTTTTAAGGTGCTTTGAACAACTTGTTTGACTAGTGATTATATTTTCTGACAATGTCATTGTCATTGGATTGTCTCATTTTTTTCTCATGTTAGACCCATGATAAATGCAGTTATGCTCACACTGTGTTCTAAGCCAGATGTTACTGCTGATTAATATAAAAGTGTACCAAGTTGCTATAAGCCTTTTTTTTAATAATTAGAATGTTTGTTTGAACTCGAATCTTTTGTGAAACAATTATAAATTGAAATGATTTCATACAGTATTGGAATGTATCTTTAGTAGTGTTGTAAGCAGCATGTTTTACAAAGGAGAGGAAGTTTGTCAGGCTGTGAAAGCCAATTTTACTGCTCTTTATGTTATTTTTGAGACATTGTCAACTCTACTTTTTAAATAGAAAACTCTAAAATTAGAAAGCAGGCATTTCTAATTTTTATTAAATTTTTTCGTAGGATATTAAGATAACCTTTCATAGAAGATAATTGTTGTTAGAAGGTTTTTTTCAGTTGAATATTCAGATACATTATTAAAAATTATGTGAGCTGAAAAAAAATGCAGTGCTTCAAATCTTATACAGGAACTGATATTTTTACATGATCTATTTACGTTTTAGAGATGTCTTTGAAAGGTATTAATTGGAAAAGAATTTGTAGTTGAGTTACAATTGGCATTAGCCATTTCTAAATCCCACGTCAGTGCAAAGTCGAAAATGTTAGTAATGTTATAACAGTAATGAAAAGGGAGGATTTATCATTGCTAACCTCTTTAATTGCAGAATTTGTGATATTCTAAAGGTCCTGTCTTCTCTGGGTATATCACACAACTGTTTTTATTCTCAGTATCTGACTTAGTTGTGTTTTGCTTTTAAATCTACTAAATGGGATGACAGCTTAGGCTGCCTGAATTGCTTCCAAGCAAACAGGCTTATTTTAATTTCTGTTAATTGCATTATTAGATCTCACCGTCAATGGTAAAATGTCTGAGAATGCACTTAGGTTCCCCTGGCAGGGTGTGGAATTTAATTCACTGTAAAAGTGATGTGAGATGTATCCTGTGTAAGGAATTGTACTTCAATAAAAGGATGACAAAGCTGAGAAGAAGAATTTGTGACAGTATTCTGTTCCTTCTTCTGGTTTACCTTGTGTAATAGGAAGCTGATCTTTCTGGGAGCATTGGTGAAACTGGTTTGTCTAGACTCTGCAACGTCATCTGACCTGTGTAGGTGAAATGGCATGACCTCAAACTCAAATTTTTAAATCTTTGGTCATGGAGCAATGCAAGATAATCATATGTGGAAGGAGTTTATTCAGCCTGGACCATAGTGGTCAGGTTATTGTTTGAAAATAGCTACTTAAGGATTTTGAGGTCAAATTATTCTGCTGATGTCAGAAATTAAACAAAAGTTGACCAGCAGAGTTTAATTCTGCAGTCTGCTGTTTTACCTTTTCTGCTTTTTGAAGTCATAGTGAGGATGATGATGTCATTATCTGGCCTTCCTTACTGTGTTTGTAGTCTGAAAATGTGTGTATTAATATCAAGTGCGTGCACCTGATCATGCAAAGCGATGCTCAGCCTATGGCAGTGTCTACCTGTGTTGGTAGAGGGGAACTAGCAAGAATGTGCTCAAGATCACTGATGCTAATAGATCAAGGAGTGCTAAGATAATGGGCCATTTTCCCCACTTTTGCACTCTCTATGCAGTTCTGAACAACAGCAGAAATGATGGAGCTCCCTACTGCCCATGTTTTCAGATAAAGCAGGCTTAAGAAATTTGTGTGTCTTTATTCTGTCTGCCCCACTTCTTCCTTTTTTGGAGTAGGAGAAGGTTATCTTCTACCTGATCAGTTCAGTGATATGATTCAGAGCCAGGCTTTGCAAAGAACTACAATACAATACAATATAGAGATTAACAACTGTGTCTTGAATGGCCAGGATGAGGTGAAGATGTTAGGATTTCTCCAGTTCTGAAGCTAGGTTTCAACAAACTGCATGCTGAGGAAGATGGTACTGATTTGATGCATCCTCAACTTAGGTTTGGCAGTTTACAGGGTTTTTTAAAATGTCTTGAATGCTGTGTTGGTNTGGTTTTGTCGTTTCTGCCCGTGAGAAAAGAATGGAGAATCCTCCCACTGAGATTGCTACTCACTAGGTTATTGTGTGAGGGAAGGTACTTCACATGCTCATGAACTGTTTATTCCAGGCATGTTTATCTGGAAACATTAGCACATTGCAGCAACTGCTTTGGCCTTGACTGCCTCAGTGGAATGAAATCTAAATAGTAATATTTTTCAGTATAACCAAATATGCAAATTTAATGTTTAAACTGGAGAAATAACTTGTTAGGAATAACGCAGAAGCTAAAGATTTAGTGAAATGTGGTAGTCATGGAGGCACTACTGTTTGGGATTTGAGCTCAGGGTATTTGCTGTGACCTTGTACCGTTTCTGCCAACGGAGCTGGCAGCCTCTCTGAAGGAGTTTATCCAAATGTAGGCTTATAAACTTCTGTTTTATGTGAAATAGAGTGGATGACAAAATCCATAGCCAGACATTGTTAAGTACGTAGTGTAGTTTTTCCATCGATGCTTCTAAATTTTTAGCCAAAAGAACTGGTTTAAATTAAATGGATCTGTTTTTTTGTTTTTCTGAGGTGCATTAACCAGATTGACAGTATCAGAGTTAAAATTAACCTAATAACCTTTTCACATTCTACTTTGGTAAAGACAGAGAACAATGAGGAATAAAGGTGACTGGAGAAATGTCTCAGAAATCACTTGGACTTAAAAAACAGCAGGGAGGGAGGTTAGTAAGACTGGAAGATGCCTCAGTTATTACCGCAGCAGCCCATTTCTGTGAGGGTTCCCAGGCACGCTAGTATTCCTGCCATTCAGGTGGCTGGGTGACTCTCAGCAGTCTGAGCATGAGGACTTTGACTCCAAGCATTTGCAGAAGTTCATAATTCTTTAGTTATATACACATTACAAGGAGACTTACTCACCAAGCTGCTCGTGCTTACACACTCATATGCATGTGTGTGTGTGTGTATACATAAAGTCTCACAGACAAATACAGAAGCCTTGTGAGTACTTATCAGCCATTGTTTCAATTGTTTTAAATTCTATTGAAAGAGATCTCTGAGGGCTGTTGAAGTTTTATTAGAATGGAAGATACATTTTATGTACATAAACCCACTCAAAAGCGGGTAGTGATTTGTGATCTATTTCAACATAAAGCACAACACCGAAGGGGTGGGTAAAATTTGAGCTTTTATATAGAGATGGGGGAATGTTTTCAGTAATGTCAGTATATTTTGTTAGGCCTTGTTGAAACTGGTAACGGGTTGGGTGCCTTCATACAGTCATTTGCACAGCATTAGGTGGTATATGCAGAACAAGTGTTCGGCAGTAGCGGCTTCCATTTACAAGAACAATTGGTGTGTAATGTTATATCATAATTCCACAAACACTTCAAGCCTCGTAAAGAAGGAGATCTACCTTTCTCATTTCCCCTCCAGTAATTACGCTATTCCAGCGTGAAGGTGAGAAGAGTGGTGGTTTGTAGGAGCTGGTTAAACCTGCGCTCAGTGTACAAGCAGGGTCCACACCAGGCAGCTTTGGCTGCACAAGCTTCATAAGCCCTCCTAACTGATGCATCTCCTAGTGGAGCAATCCGGCACGCTGTGAAGCTCCTTTCCTCTGGAGTTACCTAGCCTCTCTTCCTTCACCACTACTCAGCTCTGTCTCTCAGACTGAGCGTGATGATATCATCTTGTTGTCTTGTGGTGGCTGGGCTCAGGGCCTGCTGTTCTGACTGCCTATTTAAATTTTAAAATGCATGGTTGAGTTAGTTGAAAGAAACTAGATGGGTATGAAGCCAAGTGTTTAAAGAATACAATGTAATTAAGGTGAAGTTTAACAATAGAAAATGGGAGCTGTAACCAGCTTGAATACACATGAAGCTGTGGCCTTATGTTGGCTGTGTAAATATGACCCCTAAAGTCTATTCTATGTGTAATTTTTGTACTTAAATACTTGCATCTCCATAGAGATTGACCCTTTTTTGTGTGTCTTCATATAGATGAGACATTGGTCTCTGCATGCAGTTGTACTCATACTTATCCTTAATTTTATTTCGGAATAAGCTGTATTTACATAATCAAGGTTGTGCTGGTTGTATCCGTTGTGGTGCTGTAACTGTAATTTGTGTTATTTACAGAATAACAGAAAAAAATATTATATTTTTTGTGTTGGGAATACTGAGAAGAAGACCAAGTGGTATGTCACATCTAAAGGCAAGGAATATTTTTTTGAATAGTGGAACCTTATTTATTATTTAGTTCAGATAATAATATAAATAATTTTGTAGTCTTCTAGCACTGGCAAAACTTTTTAACAAAGGTTGCCCTAAGTTTGTTTTGATTTCTTTGAGAAGGGCTTTCTGAGAGACTCTTTAATTTTAACAAACTTGAGATTTTTGGCTGAGCCTCTAAAAATACGAACAGGATACTCTCTATTTAAACAATAATGATATCATTGGGATGTATTAAGATAATTTCCTTTGGAACAAAATACAAAGTTTCTACCACTGACAATGGGAGGAAAATGTAGTGAAACAACATAGAATCTCTTGTGGAGTGAGTGCAATCATATCAGGTGTTTGGATACAAACCAGCTATTGTATTTGAAATCACAAACTGCTTTTAGAATCTCTAACTATCCTTGTGTCACTCAGCTGCTGGTTCTGTCAATACTACAAGAGATAACAAACATTTCGAATTTGATAAACTAGAAGAAAGTATAGAAAATAAAAAGTTCTCTTGATGACTTTATTACCTGTTTTTTTTAACCACCTTCTTTGCAAGTTGTCCTCAAAAATGAGGAAGAACTCAGTGTGGTCATAGTACTACATACTACATAATTAACTCCGAGACAAGTATTTATGAAGTTTTGTTGTTTGCTTGCTTTTTGTATTTGAAATTTATAAACTTTAATTGTACTGCAATGGTGTCCAGGATACTTAAAGTGAAAGTAGATAACCCTGGTGGACTGCATTCTGTTAGGAGCAAAAAAGAGCTTGTACGGGTGTATATGAGCCAGTGCAGGAGAAGAAACAGTATAGTGGTATAAGTACACTTATGCAGGTATTCCTGTCCACATAAAGCTTGTACCCATGTACCTATTAATGAACATATTTTTCTCTCCATCTTTTTCCAGTGACTTAGCTAGTACCACAGTGTACAGGACCTGGGAAAAGTTGAGATGTGAAGAACTAGTTACTTGGAACTGTATTTCAGATACAGGTTGACTTCTGTTCTAGTATACTTTTAATGTGTTTTTTGTCTCCGATTCCCTTTTGTTTATGGTTTGGGAGAATCTGGAAATTAATTAGTTCAAGAAAGAAAAAAGATATTTCAAATAATGATACAAAATAAATATTGCAGTGGTATTGGTTTAGAATATTACATGAGAAATTTGGGGATTTCTTAATATTTTTATCACTAAATAAAATTAAGCCTTTAATTTTCACTTGGTAAGCTGAGTTAGTAGATCATGGCATATTTCCTCCGAGGGTAAATCCTGTAAAATTATGACTATGAATTCAGATGTAGCAGGTTGAGAAAATGGGATATATATATTACATACTTGTCTTCAATCAAACTTTGACAATTTATGAGACCTGAGGGTCTGCCAAAACGTCTTGTTGACTTACAGCCATTGAAGCAGATTTTCATTTTGAAAGAAACCCAAGAAATAAACCAACAAAACCTGCTAGTTGTCACACAGCTCAAGCATTTGGCTGATCTGTCACATACTTTCATGGGACTAACAAGATGTTTTACATTTGAGACGTTGAGACTTCCTCACACACAACATTTTTCAGCCAGAGGGAGTATGAACTAAGCTGTAAACAGGCAAACGGTATCTTTTGCTCTAACTGCTGTTAATGGTTCCTTCTTCTGACAGTCTTCATTAAATACAGTTCTCTTTCTCAAACCCGGACACCTTGAAAGGGTGGCTATTAATACTCTCTTTTATTGGCTGAGCATCTGAATCAGTTTTTTTAATATTTGGGCAGAACTGAAACTGAAGTTCTCATCTCTAAGGCAGCAATTCCAAGATTCATCCATTTTGCTATACTGCATTTCAGGAGAAATTATACGTGTAATCAATGCTAAGCTAAGCACGGCTGTTTGCTTCTCCTAACAGTTATGGAAGAGAAGTCTTATTTGGAATTTTTATCCTGGTGGAAATTTTAACTTGGCATCCCTAAGCTGCCATCTGAAATTGGAATAGAGAATGATATTTTTCACAGAACAGAAATGAAAGTAATTGATTAAGAAATTTTGAAAAGCTACTAAAATCTATTACTGTGATGGCATGCTTCCTTCTGTCCCAGATCTTTCTGTGGGTCAGTGTTCCTGGCTGGACTTCATTTTTCATTATGCACTCAAAGCTGTATGACTACCATATTTAATCACATCTTGGTTAAAGAGAAAAATCAAATCAAACCAACTATGTTGCTAGTATGGAAGTCATAGGCCGATGTGGCTCCTGGTACAGAGGCTGGAATTACTGCTTTCAAAGGGAGGCCTGACTGACCCAGTTGCAGTGTGAGTGTGTGGTCCTCCAGCATTTACTTCTCTGCAATGGGCACCATGCACACCTTGGACTGGCAGTAGGTAGGAATTTCATTGCAGGTAACAATGCAATGTTGGGTGTGCAGTCCTGGGACCATAATGAAATGCAGCAGGTCAAAACCTGGTCCTTTTCTCTTTCCACTGCACCAGTTAGTAATACAGATGCATGCAAGGACTGTATGAGGATTGTATCTAAGGTGGTGGATGAGATCTAGTAGTAAGTTTAAAAATAGCTTGTGCAGTTCAATTATTTGTAGTGTTTTTGGAAGAAGATAAATTGCTAGCTTACTCTTAATGAAATATGTAAGATTCATTCTGGCTATAATAATAGATGAGACCTGTTTCAGAGGCTGAAGAGATAGTTTGATTTGGTCTTGTGTCTATGTGATACTGAGCATAAGTCTTTGTATTGTAACGCTGGTATATGGAGTTCTGAATAATACATGCCATATGGCTTAGATTCCCAGTAACTCATGATTTTTTTTCAAGCATAGAATTTTTCATTCCAACAGGTAGGAAGAAGAGGTGGGAAATTAAGCTTTTGGGCTGCTTTTAAAGGGAATGAATATTTTAGAACCCAGTGGTCTATTTTCCTATTCTTCATTTATAGAAATTTAAGGTAGGTCTTTGCTGACAGAAAAGCTGACCAATAATAAAATAAATCCTTTTTGGGGTATTTTTGTTTTCCCCCTACTACTGCCCACAGAGAGCCTACATATACCAAATTATGGCATGATACATTGGAGAAAATCCTCTGCATAGACTTTTAAAAAGTTCTTAATTTTGACCTCTAGACAAGGAGTGGCAGTTTACAGACAGTACAGGGACAAGAAGAAATTGCTGTGGAAGTTTTATTGTGTTCTGTAACTATTGTAATTTTCTTTCTAATAATCGTGAGGAGTGACTGCCAGATATGGTACAAATATAATTTTACATACACAAAAAATATACCTCAAGTAGATAAAAAATTAAATGGGGATAAGGAATCTAGTGGACAGATAGCAAACTTGTTTCAGATGTCTTTCTGTTGCTAAATAGTGCCAGTTTGCTCTTAAATGAGTTTTACTGTCCCTTTTTACAGTCCTGTATCTACAACTTTAAAATTTTACTTTTCACCCTTCAGCTGTGCTGTAAGCAGTAGATGAAGTAAACTCACCTGTCCCAGAGCTACCTTCCATATTGACTGAAAGGGATGGTGACCCAGGCCCATTTGCCTTTTGCAGAAGCCTCAGATTTTAGGTAGGATTGCCAGTGCTAAAGCTTCCCTTCAGCGTGCAGAGATTGTGTGCCACCAAGTGTGAAAACATTACAGTTTTGGGCTTTCCATGAATTATTCTGTCTGCTTCCTTTTCTTTACCCTCACAATATGTAAGTTTTTCTTCCTCTTCTCTCCTAATGTTATTTCCTGTCTTTTTTTCCACAGCACTGTCATTTGTTATTGACCTAACACCTGCTTTGTCTTCATGTGGTATTACTGGTACTTTCTGAATAATAAGCTGCACAGAGAATCCATTATTTAGCTTGGAGAGCAAGCTCAGTGTTATGTAAACCTGGAGGACAAATTTCATAGTTCCTTCCTGGCATTTTGCTGTGCATGTGTGAAAAATCTGGAGTAAACATCCATAAAATGTTACGTCCCCCCTTTTTAAAAAAAGTACTTACTAGATAATATGGGCAGTGACTTTTTTTTTTTATGGTAAGAAAATTTGGAAATAAATTCCATGGAACCAAATGCAGTTTGATAAGTTAGCCTTTAGTAGCTTGAAATATTCAGAATTCTAAAAGTTTACTCCTCTGAAGAGAAGATAGTGTGGTATGTCCTAATCTTCTTTTAATGAAAAATTTTCAGCTGATTCAGCCTTAGGCGTCTCAGGATTGTGATACCGGATATGAGGGAGTTCTTGTTTTTCTATCATCAAGACAGCCAGGGAGGAGTCCTAGTGTCATATGAAAAGTGGAAAAGTCAGGTTATTTTTATTTTTCCATATTCCTTCACTAGATGTATGCAAAAGGAGCATAGACATCATGTGAGGCAATACCTATGAAGTAGCTGTGACTCTTTAAGGAGGTCCGGGAATGTGTCTGCTGGTGGTATAGTGTGTCCCCCCTACATGCTGGTCAACATCTCTGCCTGTATCGCAGGAGCCCTGTGTGTCCAGTGCAGCTGGTGGGCTGGCATGCTGGAAGCAGAAAACATGAGGTGCTTTATTGCAGATGTGTTGGAGGCACGCTTGGTAATGAGGGGGTGTGGGCAGGGTACAGAAGAACAAGCTTTGTATGCAGAGTGTGGTTTTTTTGATAAATCTGTCTAGTACATTTGGCTAAAGAACTGAAATGGATGAGTGGACACAATTCCATGCCTTTGTGATGCTGTAAAGTTAGGAAGGCTGCAGAGCCGCTGAAAGGAACAGCCACGTCTGGTCTGGCACAGGAGTATGTTTCTCAAAGGCACTCTTCTGCTCATGCTGGCAGGGAGAGCAATCAGGGTTCCAAAGTACAGGGGGTTTCTTTTTTTGAAAGGTAGGTCTCAAATAGCTTCTGGTAGTTAGCTTTGAAAGAGCTGTGAAAGGAAATGTTTTGGAGGCATTTTTTAAAAAAAAAAAGGTTTTGACCTATTAAACCTTCAGTATTCCTCTTCTATGTTCCTTTGTAAAGTATTGTATCACCACTGCAGATCAAACTGCTACAGAAGAACATAAGACAGTATTGGATTTTCAGACATGAGAACCTCTGCTGACAAGTTCGTTTTGTAAACAAAAATGTCATAGTTTCTATTTTTGGTCAAAATAAGTTGTTCAGAAAAATGAAACCAATTCTGAGTAATGATAAAACGTGGGATTTTCATACCCACTGGAGGCCAGTATTTAAAATGAATGTTGAAACAGTTTTATGAAGGCTTATTTTTTAAAAAAAAAATCCCCAAACTGAAAAGCCCAAACACCTTTGAGTGCCAGGGTTTTTTGTTTGTTTGCAGACGTTTTTAAAGGTTTCTGTCTCTGAAAATGGAGTTGAAACACAAATTCAGTGTGGAATTTTGTGATTGCCTCAAGCAGTCCAAGGCCATGTTGCTGCCAAAATCGGCGATCCCATCATTCCTTGGTGCCTGACTTGCTGATGGTTTTTCTGCTGGCTCAGTAAGGCTGTGTGACTGCATGGCTGCTGGCTCACAGGAGCAGGGAGAGTTGTACAGGCTGAGATAACGGGGTGCAAGGGCTGTTGCTTTTGGGGTTAGTGTGTTATGGCCTACATTTTTAAGTCAGTTGGTTAAGTGAAGGAATCATCATTCAACATTTTAAAGAGCTTGATCCTATAGCCTGATGAAACTGGATGTGACTACACATGGTCTTCTGTGGGTTCCAGAGTGAGGAAGGGCCTATGTAGATACACAAACTGCCGAGTCTGTGGTAAACTCATTAAGTGTGTTTCTTTCAGCTCTCGACAGTTTTCAAGGAGATAACTTGGTTGAAAATTACTCTTTTGCTGAATTTTCAAATAAAATAACTTCTCTGAGGCATGCAGTGAATACACTCCAATGACTTCTGTAAAACTTAACGTGTTACTTCGTGGAGTGAATTTGCTTTGTTTGTACCTGTCTGTGTTTCCTGGGCCTTTAGTTCTGTTTTGGACTTGCTCTAGATAACGACTGGGTTTACTGAACTTGTTGATCAGTAAATTCAGCTGTTTAAGTTTATGTGGTGTAATTGTAGAAAATCAGGCTTTGTTTTTCTGGGCTCTTCCCAAGTTTTCAGGTGAAAGTTCGCTGCTCAATAAAATTTGGCTTGGTATAAACAGTGGATGTCAGTATACTTTTGTTATTTTAAACCTCAACTGAACTTTTAAACTCTGAAAGATATTGATGGTTGTATGTCCTTGACTACATTATCTTTTAGAATATCTTCAAAAGAAAATAATTTATTGAAGTAGTTATGTTTTATGTCCTGACTAAATTATATGCCGTTGTGATAATTTGCTTCACAAATAGGACGGAACTGATTTTATAAAATAATAGAATGACAGTCTTCTCCCTGATTAAGAAATGAAGCAGAATCATTGCTTTGGTTTTCAAAAACTGTATTTTTAAACTCCTCTGATATTAGCAAGACAATATTTAAAATTAAAAGTATTAGATTGGCAGAAAACCTGGAATTAGAATTTGTATCACTCTCCTTTTCTGGCCTTTTTTTAGAAGAAGTGTCTTATTTTTTCGTAAGTAACTACAAGGAAACAAAAAACAGCTACATAAATGGGAGAATCTCTTCCTAATTATTGGTAAAATATCTAACATCTTTTTGTAAGCTTAAGAGTAAACAAATTGTTCTGTCATAACATTGTATGACTTCAGCAGACTTAAGGAAGATTAAAACTGGACAGTTGTATCTGTCATTGCACCCATCTGTCAGCTCCCCCCCTGTATCAGGTGTCAGAATTTCAGTCGGTAACACCATGGATCACAAGACTGATTGCATTTACCTGATTGCGCCAGTATGCAAATTTTCGTGACTGAGGTACATATTCAGCCATTAGAACATTCAGATATTCTAATTTTTGATGATGTGGTGTCCATCAGAGGAGTGGGGCAGATGGATGGGAGCAGAACAGCTTCCGTCCTCTCATCTTGATCTATTCCTGTAAGACTGCTAAAGCCTGGGATACTGAATGTACAATGTGTGTGTAGAAATATGACTGTAACTGTAATCAAACAATTAACATCGTTAGAGATTTTAGGTTTTCGTCAGAAAGACCTTGTGTGACGAAAACCAGCAGTGCTTTTTTTTTTAAATTTAAAAATGTTTACAATATTACAAACTCAGTGTTTTCATGTATTGTAAAATAACTTTTTGATATTATGTAGTTCATGGGAATATTATACATTGTGGCTTGACGTCCTATAAAATTGGAACTCTGAATAAAGCCTACTTGAACAGTAGGGCCAGCTCTCTTATTTTCTTGTGGAAGTAATGGGATGAAAGAAGAAAATGTTTTATTTTAAAGATTGTTGGTTTGATTTCTACAAGGTTTTATCCTTTTCTATAGTAAAGCTAAGTGTTTTATTCGTATAATGAACATGAAGACGACAAATATTTTTATTTCTTTATAGTTTTGGAGACAAGTTAAATATAATAATGGTTAATGTAAGGTAGATTATTAACCTAAGTACTGTTTCTACTATAGGCTAGGGGTTTGATGTTTTGTGGTTGGTTTTCTGTGTTTCTTTTTCTTTTTTTTTTTGGTTATTTAATATTTTAGCAACTTTGCAACATGTTTGAAAGAGCAGTTTTTTGCAGTCTCCCTGAATTTGTCAGATTGTATTTTATTGCTTGTCTATTCTTTAAGCTGATTGATTTGAATCCTTTTACTCTTAAGTTTTAGAGTAATTTTTATTGACCCTTTTTTCTTGTGTTTGTTAAATGTTACCACTATTGGCAAATTCAGGTGAACTTTACCCTTTTTATAGCTCTGCTAATACATACAGCTTTAAAGTATAGGGTAAACTTTTGTACACTAAGTGATTTGTCTAAACTTATTTGCAGCATTTCTAATCTTGTTAGAATTGCTAAGTGGAGAGCCTTTTAAAAGACATTCATGCGTTCATCTGCTGCTGATGTATGCTACCAACTATGTATAAATCATGGGGTTTTTTTTCGCTTACAAGGTCACATGCAAATACGCCATGAGTGATTTTTAACTTACTCAAAGTAGTATTGTACCCTATATTCTGCCAACTAGATTTGTTTTTATTAAGTTACAGTTCTGAATTATTTGTATCTTCTTAAAACATAAAATGTGACACTTTAAATGCTTGCTCTCTAGAAGACATAGAATTATGTTACTTTTTTCATGGTCTGTTTGAAGTCTCTTCTTTAGTAGTTTTCAGTTACAAATTTGTGTCTTTTTCCCTAGACAGTCAAGCAGATTTGATTGAGAAGTCTGAGAAACTTTATTTGATAATGTTTATTTTGCTAAAACTTGAAATTATTTCAATTTTATTATTTCATTGCATCCTGTAGCGCTAACTTCAGAACATCAACATCATAAAACAGTAATATAAAAATGGAAAGCATAAAAGCTTCCAAATGCTTACTTTATTTGAAAACAACTTCTGAAATGTCAAAAATATGTCCATCTTGTTGCCTTGAGCAAACAAAGAAGAATTTTGAAACATTGGTGAATGTAACTGGATCCACTCAGCAGTTTAGAGAATGGAGGGAAAAGCATGATTTCTTTCCCACTTGCATCAACCATTCATTAGATTACTGTGGTCTGGTTTCTTTACAGTGTATATTCTAAGTTACAACTCTGTGCAGTGCTATCTCTTTTGCCTTCTGTGCTTTCTGAGCGTCCATCAGCGTAGCTCAGAAGCTGATTTCAGTGTCCTAGTCAAAAATCCACTAAATCAATGGAGATCTCTTCATTGATTCTGGGTGATTAGAATCAGCTTCTGCTATTTTTACTTTGTTGTTTTGATCTCAGCTTATACACTGAAAGACTGTAATGTGAGATGTTACGAGTTTTCAGAAAAGAAGGTAAAAATTTATGGAGAAATACATAGAATGGAGGCCCAAGATAACAAGTGTGTTGGTCCTTTCTGTTTCCTTCCACTGATCCTGCTCTTCATTTTTCTGCTTTCCTCTAGCCATCTCTGGCTCATCTTTGCCTCTCCCTTGTTCTGTTTCTCTTCCGGCCCCAAGAAGGCTTAAATGTAGATCAAATGCACAGTGTCTATTTACTTCCCTTTACTAAGTGAATTTAACCCCTGAATTAAGTTCTGGTAAATTTAACTGGTTCACCAAATCTTTTAATATTTAAGGAATACTTTGATAGTGAAACGGCTTTTTTTCTTCATTAAAATAATCATGTGGTATCTAGCATTGTATAGAGATAGAGAAGGCTATGCTGAGTCCTTCAGATGAAGTAAGCCTACTGTTGATGATGAGCTGGAGTTGTTTTTTAGGGAGGGGAAGAATAGGATGGAAACTAGCATACTATGGCTACTGAGCTAAACATTTTAATTCACTGTCAGTAAAAATTGATAATTCTGCTGTTGATTAGAATATCTGAGGAAGATGGTTCATGCTGATCTACACAGGAGAGTGAATTGGGCTGCAGAGGCTTGTTTTCCTGTGAGACATCCTGTTTCGGTTTCCTTTTGATTATTCACCATCGTTTAGTGATCTTGGTTTTGTCAGGCTTCAGTGATTACTCAACTCTCCAGCTCAGTTCAAAAGTTTATTCCCTCCAGGTCTACATCAGTCTGACAGAGTCTTCTGTTCTTTTATAGATACAGCTCTTACTGTCCCTGCATTCTGTCTGCCACTAGACAGTTGGCTCATAATATGCAACAGACAGTACAGTAAAACTCCCCACAAAACCAGCTCTTACAGAAAGAAAGAATGACATTTAACATTAGAAGTGCAGGTAGGGTTTTATTTATTGTTTTCTAGAACTGAGACAGTTTTGGCACATACAGGCTAGAGTTAGCACTCCTATTGGTCCTGAAAAGGTACTGTCAGCCTTGGAAATACTAGCAATATTTTTCCATTTCTGTTACTCAGCAAAGTATCTGTTTTAAAATAGCAATTGGAGTTTTCTATAACAAGCCCACAACTGGAAGACTGTTAAATAAATCTTACGGATAACAAATTAAGAAGGTTTTTTTCATATGTCTTTAGAAACAAGTGTTGAAAACCAGGTACATAAAAGCATGATTCAAAGGCATGAAGATGTGCTGTAGTTACCTAAAACGCATAACCTAAAACTGTTTGATTGTGTTTTGCCCTCCTGGGCTTATGTTTAAATGCTAATATGTCTGATGCTAACTGCTGGCTATAAAATGATCATTGATTGGTAAAGGCTACAGTCTTTCAGAAAATATAGTGGAGGTATCCAAAATAAAAGTTGCTTTGACTCAAAAAATTGTACTAGTAGTGCTTATATTTGAAGTAATTTGATTCCAAAGCAACCCGCACCAGCGCTCTGTAGGTAATCTTAATCAACCATTATTATTTCTTAATGCTTACAGTCATAACTAACATTACACTGATCCAAAATAATTCAGTTGGACATTTATCTTTGTATCACAATGCATTCGCTTTGGGTTTTGTATAGCTTGGATATTGATTTCTCTGCATACTACTTTCAGTCTTCATAGTCACACTGAATAGTGGAATAATTAATGAATTAATGTAAAGTACTTAAAACAATGACATTTTTGTAATTTTCCTTCTATTCAGCTATAATCCTCTGATAATCATGGAGCCATATTTTGCTGGTTTTAAGCACGTGCAGCATGACTATGAAGTCACTCTTGAGCTCGCAAGTGAGGAGACTCAAAAAGCTAGAAATGCTAGGACGGGGTCTTACGGTGTCAGTATTAGAGTCCAAGGAATTGATGGGCATCCTTACATAGTACTAAACAATACAGAAGGATGTTTGTCAGAAAATCTGCCTCCTGGAAAAGAACAGCAGGTCATTTCTCAGAATGTAAGCAAGCCAGCCACAGACTCCAATACTGCTTTTAAGTTGGAGGACGAAAACAGTGAACACCCAAAGTTTCCTGGAACACAGCACGTGCAACCCTCTATGCTTAAAAGCCTAAAGATAACCAATCTGGATGAAGAGGAAAATAGGATATCAGATTTTAAAGATGGAACAATGAAATCCAATTTGTTGAACTTTCAAAGACATCCTGAACTTTTGCAACCTTATGATCCTGAAAAAAATAACTTGAACTTGGATAAATACCAACCTGCTGTGTGCGGTAAATCTAAATCTTTTGCAGATGAAGATAAAACTGAAGCAAAGCCTTGGATTTCCTCAACTAAAGTAGTGTCCCTACAGAAAACAAATACATACCTTGCAGAGCCAACCAAAGCACATTCAAAAACGATTCATTTGAACAGATCAGCAGAAAACCAAAATAAACAGCTGTCGGATTGTGCTAGTAGCAAGATCAGCCCAAATGAAGTGTGTGTTTCAGAATCA
Source organism: Nycticryphes semicollaris (assembly GCA_013400055.1). Lineage (NCBI taxonomy): Eukaryota > Metazoa > Chordata > Aves > Charadriiformes > Rostratulidae > Nycticryphes > Nycticryphes semicollaris. The sequence continues at coordinate 1,546,306 of VXBJ01002555.1, read as the reverse complement.
TTTTCATCTGCAGGAGGATCCCCGTGTGTTAGTCCCAGTGCTTATCCAGAGACAAGAAAACCTAGACCAGATGTGCTTCCCTTCCGCAGACAAGATTCAGCTGGGCCAGTATTGGACAACTCACGAAGATCATCATCCTCATCAGCTACTCCCACTTCTGCAAATTCCTTATACAGATTTTTACTGGATGACCAAGAGTATGCTATCTATGCAGACAATGTTAATCGGCATGAAAACAGAAGATATATCCCATTTTTGCCTGGAACTGGTCGTGATATTGACACTGGATCACTTCCAGGAGTGGATCAACTAATTGAAAAGTTTGATAAGAAAGTTGATCCTCACAGAAGAGGTAGGTCAGGAAAAAGGAATAGAATTCATCCAGATGATCGTAAAAGATCAAGAAGCGTTGATAGTGCCTTGTCATTAGGCCTTGATGTAAATTCAGATTATTTAGGTGAATTCAATAAAAGCTTAGGTAAGTCAACAGAGCACTTGCTGAGACCATCTAAAGTTTGCCTTCACAAGCAGTTATCCAGAGATCAAAAGTCACCTTCCAAAGAAAGAAAGATTTCTGCTCGAAGTATTGGAAAACTGCAAATGCCTGATAAAGACACTCAGAACACCAGTTTCAGTTCTTTGCAATACCATAAACAAAATGGAGCCGATACTGAGAGTTTGATATTTAGGTCATCTACGCTCCCAGGACAGAGTAAGAGAGAGGAAGTTAGAACAGTAACGTCTACTTTGTTGTTGCCAAACCGAATCACAATTCCACCTGATTCAGGAACCAAGAATAATTCTGTAAAAACATTATCATCCATCCCTAATATACAGGTAATTTTGAATTTACTCTTTAAATTGTGTTTTGCAGTCTAGCATATTAAAAGTGTCATACTGCTTTTGTGCACTTCATTAGAACAAACTTCCATCACACCATACTTGCAAATGGGAGAGGGCACTTGTTCTGGAGAAAGTGTGTAAATACCAAAATTATTCCTGTAGTTGCAGGCATAGAAATCAGGGTTTACAGAACAGTGTATTCTTATATGGGTGAAGGAAGATGGTGAGGCCAAAGCAGATTATTGTAGATGATACTGTGATGATTCTTAAATACACAAAATTAGAATGCTGAAATTATGTAACTCCATGCAAAGTTATGTTTTCTTTCTTTTGGTATGGGAGTATGCTTGCTTCTTGCACTACACCAAAATTCCAATGGATCTTTGTGAACTTTAGGTCCATGGTTCATATTTTTTTTCATAATATAATAGAATGGAGAACTTCACTTCTACAGGTTGTATTTACAGTCCTCATAGGATTATTTTTTTTGACATTTTATCTTGTCCTTTTAGGCAACTCCTGATCTCTTAAAAGGGCAGCAAGATCTTGCACAGCAAACAAATGAAGAGACTGCTAAACAGATACTTTACAATTACCTTAAGGAAGGGTTAGTAAACGAAGTTAACTTTTGGAGAGGAAATTGTGTTTTATCAGTGTTTATTTTCTATTACATTTAAAATATGAAACTGTAAAAGCAAAGCTATAACTAAAGAAATGTCTGTTTCATAATTCTGTATCTCTGCTGTGTCCTTTAAGGCATTATAGGTGTCAAAATACCCAGACAATCAGGATTTGCATATGGTATGGCACAGGATTTGATTAATCCTGTACTTGATATTTATGAGCTAGAGTATCTTTTATCTTCTAAATATTTCTGGAGTTAAACTTTATGCAATATGGAGTTCGTGAAGAATTCGAGTCATACATCATGGGAGTTTAAGCTTGTGGATTTTTTTAAAGAATAACAGAAAGTGTTATCTCCTAAGGTTTGACAGAAGCTGTCTTGTTGCTCTGCATGTAATCCTTTGTCCACCTGTAACTCTCTTACTTTTTATTTTCTAATGATAACTTCTTGAAAGACAAAGGAAAAAGAAATTAATTAAAATGCACGATACACTTATATTTCTTTGCATTGCTGATGTAGTAGGTTCTGGAAGCTGCTGAAGTATTATGATACAGTAGTCAGGACTTGAAAAACCTAATACTAATTATTTCTAATTTCAGTATGTTTGAATAATGTACATGCTGAATACTTGTCTTTCCACAGGTAGTCTCGTAGAAGAGAGTTGCAATTAAAGAGTTCAATGATTTTTTTTCTGAAGCATGGAGGGGGTGCTAGTGGGGTTTTTTTGTGTTTTATTGTTTGGTTTGGGTTTTGTGGGTTTTCTTGTGTTGCTTTGGGTTGGGTTTTTTTAGAAAACATTTGGAATATACATTTGTATCAGCCTCTCTTTAAAGAGTTTAATGAAATCATAGCTAAGATAATTTCTGACTGGTTCATATGAAATTTTTTTTCCTTTTTAGTGGTAATTTTCAATAGTTTGGACACTGAATTCGTTTTGATGTTAACAAAATTGTACCTTTGATCATGTGGTTTCTTACTTGTGCTGTCTTTGTTTTAGAAGTGCTGATAATGATGATGCAACAAAGAGGAAAGTCAACTTAGTTTTTGAGAAAATTCAGACTTTGAAGTCAAGAGCTGCTGGAAAGACACAGGTACACAATTTTTTAAGGTGCTTTGGCTTGTTTCAAAGTGATAAAGTGTTAAAACAGGGCTTTAAAAATTTGAATCCCCTCATTGATTCCCACTAAACTATTCCTGTAGTTCCTCAAGTAGTACAGCTTAATTTTAATCATACACTGAGGTCACTTATGGGAAATATTTTTGTTAACAATTTAAAAAGGGGGAGTCTACCGTGAGAGTTTCTACGTCTTGCTTCTGCTCTTGAGAGAGATGCAAACTTAACAAACATCAAAAGGTTGTTGAATCGAAGAAAAAGCTAACATACACAGCTTTGAAAATGTTGGTGGAGTTTCTTCTAATTGTAGTGATGTAAATAGATATACAAGTGAGAGAGTATTTTAATTTGTAATTGAGAAAAGCAATAATCTAGGATATTGTCTAAAAACCAGGTTATGATAATAGCATTTGATGCTCTTTCTACTGAAAAGTTTTTGTTACCTGCTACGTGGTGCACTCTTCTTTCAGTTCTACAGCAAAGTGAAGAAGTGACCAGTTGTTGCAGTCTTGGCATAAGAAGGACTAATTGCTTACTTTTTATGATGATTTTATCCTGGGCTATAATTAGTCAAAATGAAAATATGAAATGCATCTTAAGAAACTAACGAAAAACAGTGTTTGAAAAATCTGTCTTGACATATAAGCATGGATCCCTTCGATGTCCATTTTGTATAACTGGTGATACCTCAGTCAAATTTGGCCCCAAGTACTTGTGATTTATTGCCCAATTTGAGTTTTTCTTTTGGTTTTTTGTTTTTTTTTTTTTTTCTGTATTATTGGCAACATGCCTTGAGCAGTTCCAAGTTTTATGAAAATCAAATCATGGTTCCTTTGAAAACGTCAGCTTGACTTGACCCTTCTGAAAAGTCCCTGGTGAGCTGTGGCACTTGATGAAACACTTTATTAGCCTTGCTTGAGATTTTAAAAAACAATTGTCAAAGGACACCTTGACTTTGTGGGAATAAACAGCTCTATTTAATTGTAGGTTTCAGATTCTTCAGCTGAAGTAAAAGCCTTGGTGGAACAAAAAGCAGAGCTTGAAAGGAAAGTGGAAGAATTAGAGAAAAAACTGGATCTGGAAATTAGGGTATGGCACTGTTGTTATAAAGGAGTTCACTATTTCAAATGTAGTTTGCTAATTAAGTGACAACTGATCTACCATCTGAATCTTTTTCACTTCATAATCTTTTTAATTCAGATAAACCTGTGCTTTTAGAGAAGACTTTTTATCTTATGTGTGGTTGCTCATAGCATAGTTACCCTCTTTAAGAAAACCTTAAAAAACTTGAGCATCTTCAGAGGTAAATATTAATCTGTTGACTGCAGTGAGACACACATGGAGTGAGAGACAAACTGTATTACTCATTAGCTGCTGTTTATTAATTACAGCATTATTTTTACAGTGCTGAATTCAAAGTAATTAAGTGTTGCTCTAGAGACATGAGAAGGACAGCTTGGCTTCTTTCAGTTTGTATTTTGAGTCTGTGATAAGAATCAATATATTTAAAACTGATTAGACAGTACTGAGGATAGTACTGAGGAGACTTTTCTCACGTTTCTAATAAAAACAAAAAACCAGTGCTTTGTGTGCTTTAATAAATGTTCAAAGCTCTGAATATTCATAAATAAATAACCACTTCTACAGGTGAAACATATCAAAGTCTTGAAATGACTTCTTTCATATAATAAAAAAGAGCCTTTGATTTATTAGTCGATTATCTTGCTTAACTTTTGGTGTACAAAATTCAGAATCAGCAGAATTCCAAAGAAGAGAGAGATGCAACACGAGCCAGCCTGAAAGATCTTCAGTTGCAACTCGATGAAAGCATATGTGAAAAAGAAGCTTTAAAAAAGCAGCTGGAAGAAAGTGAGAAGGAACTCAGAGAAAACCTAGAGGAGTGAGTTACTTCTAGAAAAGTTCTTTACTGGAATTTGTACGTTCTCTTAAACCTTTTACATTAAAAGAACCTGTGTCTTCAGAGTATGCTAATGGCATCAGACAGAGTGACATGTATTATTACAGGAAATGTTTCTACCTTTTAGAAATGGCATGTTTTTAGAATGTCTGGAAGGAGAAGAGAGATTGCTGAATTTACAGTCTTCCTCTTAGTGCAAATTGCTTTTAATATTTCATGGTCATAATATAATTCAAGTCTTTACAATATGGAAACACTTGAGTGCTTTAGTCAAAAATACAGTACCAGGTTTAAAATAAAAATAAAATAGAACTTTCCACTTATATACCTGCTTAAAGAGTACTCATTTTTACCCCTGTGACACTTCATTTTTCTGCCTCATTGTAATCCATTTCCTTGTGTGGTATGTGGGAATAGATACTGGTATCTTTTTAGTGCTTTAAAAGAACAAATTAGCATTTCTGCAAATTAAAAAATTCTGTCTGATTTTTTCTCATGAGGCTTTTTCAAGTGAAGATGGAACAGGAGCAACATCAGACTGAGATCAGAGATCTTCAAGACCAGCTCTCTGAGATGCACGATGAATTGGATAATGCTAAGCATACTGATGAAGGGGAGAAAGAGGTTCTGATTGAGGTTAGTTATAACGTACCTGAAGGAGGATGAAAAAAACAAAAGGAATTACTTAAAAAGTGGGAACTAAGATACAGGTAGAAGAAATACATACCTTAGCTTTTCCCATTCTATCTATCTAAAACAATATACCATTATTAGGTGCCCTAAGAAAGCTTGTTGCAATAACTACATTAACCCTAAAAGGAATACAAAGTGTAAGTACCGTTGTTTTATAGAATAGAACAAGTAACATAGTGGTTGAGAAATAGTTCAGTTATTCACTATTTCCAGATAATAGTTTCAGTTTTAACAATTAGAATTTTGGGTCAGAACAGGGAAGATCATTTTAAAGAGAGTGTACGTACTAGCAAGACCAGATGAGATTCAACTAATAAAATGAAAAGAACTCCCCAAAGCAGTCTCTAAATTGTTGACCCCCTATTGATGGCAGAGAAGAGAAGGCATACAGTCTGAAGAGGAACAGAAGACTTGTGGCTTTTCTGTCACCTTGGGATGAGAGAGCAGTTAGTTTCAGTCCTGGTTATGTTAATATACTGATGATGAAACAGATTTAATAAATTTGTTGATAAGGGTATGTAAGAGTATCAGTGCATAATGGTTCAAGAGGAAGATTAGAATTCAGAATTACCTTAATACTTTGTAACACCAAAACAATTCACTTCTCTTAATCCTAGTGCAAAGAGCAAGCTGAAGAAATGGAAGTTAAATGTTACAATGCAAAATGGGGAGCGGAGCAAAAGCACAGACAGTAGATCTCAGGAATATTAAACATGTTTGTATGCAAGACATGTTGAGTAGAATAATTACCTTGTTTTGTGTAGGTGAGATTTGAGTACTCTCTTAAGTTACTGTCGTAAATGAAAGTTGTACATAAGTAGGGGGGTATCTGGAATGATGGGTGATAGTGCTGAAAAACATTACCTATGAAGAAAGGCTATAATCTGAATGGAGGAGTGAGGGATAGATAATATGTGATCCTGCATCAGTGCAGGGGAAGTTTACTTTCCTTTTTGAAAGTGCAGTTATTCACAGCTGGAGAAATACTGAATTAGATACTTTTTAAAGCTGTACATTTTTGATTGTTGCTGTTGGTTTATTCTGTGTTTGTATACGTGAATGTGTGTATTTATTCTTAAGATTCACTGACTACCTACTTCCTTCCCAGCAATTTGGAGAGGGGAAATGACTCCTAGGGGAAACATGGTGGGAGGAGGAAGGGTGTAGAAGCATGAACTCGGTTGGAAAGCACTTGTTTGTTTTCAGCACTTGCAGAAGCAGCTTTATTTGTTCCAGCAGAAATGACAAGGAATTATCAATGGGTTCACTTCTCTTGCAGTTTGAGAAAGAAAGGTTTTTCTTTGTTCCTGTCTATCCCTTCGTTATAGAAGAGATGACTGAGGGAGTTGATAAATTGCAACCTTTGTTTGACTCCTGATACATTTACAGACAACATAACATAGACCATCAAAATTTTTTCATAGTTTTGCAGCATCAAATACATTGACCCACTATGTAAAACATCAGGTTTATATTATACTTCTAATAATCTTAGGGTTTATTGAATTTTTGGCTTACTACAAAAGCTGCAAAAAATACGTTAGTCATACAAAAAGAGGTTGGCCTTGTAGATCTTGTACTTGGATGCTTTCCTTCTCTGAAACACAAACAGAACATCCATTGGAACTATTTGTTGTGCAAATGTGTTTAATTTTGTTCTTTAGGAGCTGATGCAAATGAAGCAGGATCTGCAAGAAGTATTAATAGCAAAAGATCAACAAGAAGAGATTTTGAGAAAGAGAGAGAGAGAGCTTACAGCTTTAAAAGGAGCACTAAAAGAAGAAGTATCTAGCCATGACATGGAGATGGATAAACTTAAAGAGCAACATAATAAAGAATTGATCAATCTACAACAGAGCCTGGAGAAAGCAATGGAGGTGAAATAAATGATTACGATTAATCTCTGCAAGGAAATGTCATATGCCCAACAGATGTCCCTTACTAGATGCTTTCAGATACTAATATTTTCTTAGCAAAATGTATAGGTAAAGATTTGGACTAGGACATTCCTAGATGCTGCTAAGTTTTATTTCATAGACCTTTATAATGTTCTGATTGTTTGTCACAGCTGAAGTTGTGGCCCTTACTTCAAGCAGGTTTTTTGCTATATTTGCTTCATTCCAAACTTTGAGAGGGAGTAGATGGAAGCATACTACAGAGGACCATTTGCTTCTCTCGGGTTAAATGCAGTCACTGAAACTTTGAGGGTGCCCTGAGGAGTGCCAGTGTGCTTTGCCAGTGATGCTGTTGAAATTACAGTTTTGGAGCTTCTAAAAGTTCTCTGTAGCCCACTTTCCTAATCTTCAGCTCCTTGTGTCACATCCTGTTCCCTGGTTACGTTGTCCCACCTTGTTTCTTGAACTACTTACTACTATGGTTTTTTATTTTATTTTGTGTCCTTTTCATTCATTGAGTTTATCCTGTTTATGAAATGGTCAAATGAGTGGCAGCACAAGGGAAGCAGCAGGGAGTGGGTGTCTGGAAGCAGACAGGAGGAAAACAGAACTGAAGGAATTGCCCCTTCCAGCATCAGCAGGAAGTCTTTGTGTGAGGGGCAGAATAGGAAGAGTTTTCAGCAGTGCATATTTGTTACTGCTTTCGAACAATGTCCTTTGTGAGGTTATCTTTGCAGAGACAAGCTAGGAATTAATTAAAAGATTATTTTTTTTTTGTAAGGGAACAGCTCTCATAAAATTGTAAGCATTATTTTACAATACCAGTTATTTGTGTCCCCTTCATTTTATTTCTGTCACATATTTGAGTAAATGTCTAAAGGTGAACTGTGCTTGACCGATATGTCAAAATTGTAGGCCCAGTTTTATGCTTAGAAATGTCCATGCTAATTTATATCTTTTACCCATACCTTATTGGTGTTACCCAATTTGCAGTTATCCTACTAGTTGTGGCCAAAAACATAATGTAGAACAAAGAAATTTCCCAAGCTTTATATATTTTGTGAACAAAATAGGAGCACATACTGGATAGATACCGTATGACTGAATTCTGATAGAGTATTCTTTTAAAGCATTGTTTTTAAAGTGCAATTTTCTTTAGTGGTGAGAAAAATTTATATTTGCTGGTCTGTTAATGCAGCCTAGGACTTCTACTTGAGATTGTTTAGCTTTGATTATATGTGGTGTTTCTCTTTGTTTACATCATCATGAAGATATTTGACTCATCTGAGCTGCTTGAACTGAACTCATTTTTTCTTTGAGAGACAAGTAGAACATTTAAATTATCATTTTTTATTATACAGTAATTGCAGTGACAGCTTAACCTCAGTGAACCATCTTTCAAAGTAACTGCATGGTAATTTACTGTATTTCAATTATGAAACTGTAATTACAACTGACAAGAAATGAAAGAGTAGTCTGTTTGGCATAACAATAACACAGTCTGGGAAATGGCTCTATGACTAGGTTGCTGTGGCTTAGAGATAGTTATAAATAGCATTTATTTGCTTGTGTGACATAGTCTATCTAATAGTAAATTTAATAACATGTTCAAAAGTGAAATTTAATTAATTAATGTTGCTCTAAGCACCAGTTCTCCTTTTCCAATTTCACTTCAAGTGATTTTTGTTGGTTTTATTTTAAGTAAAACTTTTATCATTCTTAATTGGAAGGTGGAGGTTTTTGTGTGGTTTGTTTGGTGGTTTTTTGTTTTTTTTTTTAATCTTGCAAGTATTAGTACCCTTAATATATTTTTTTTTTTTTGAAGCCTGGCATTATATCTGTACCTGCTGGCTGAGACTAGTTGTTTAGTTTGCTATATCATCTATCAGGAAAGTATAACCAATCTCTGCAGGAAGTTAGATCACTGATCTGCTGTGATCTTACATGATATATTAATTATTGGTCTTACAATTAATCTGGAACACCCAGCAGTGTGTGTGAAAATCATGTTTTATACAATTGAAGCTACTTGACCTGTTAAATTATTTTTTTAAAATATTATTGCAAGCTGGAAAGATTTTAGGGGGTGGTGGGATACAAGAAATTTACATCAAAGATTAGTGGAAAGGGCCATTCTGTTATATTTAGGAGAAAAACAGCTGTGCAATTGCTGTAACAGTGGATTATTGTATAGAAAATATGGATACTGATGTTTGATATATCAGGGCACATTGGAGTCTGTATGTACAAGGTAGTTAGTTTTTATGTTGCTTCTATATCATCCAAATTGGTACACTGCAAAAGGTGTTTTGTGACGTGTATTAGGCTAAGTAATACTCTTGCAGGGAGAAAGGAAGTAATTTTTGTGCCAGTGTTAAATGAACAGAATTTTTCAGCTGCTGGAGACATCAGATAGGTTGGCAAGTAATGTACAATGTATTTAGTCTGTGGGATTAGAATACCACATAGATCTCTTTTGAAATCATGTTAGAAACATACTAACGGTTTTCTGCTAGGAGAACGGAGTGGGGTTATTCTGTTACATGCAATGCTGTTCTTAAACTCACTGATATGGTGGTAAATTGGGGTTTTCTTCTTTTTTAAAATAGAGGTTGTTGGATAAAGCCACAGATATTCAGATACTAATTTTCTTTGCTACAGTTTACCTTTTAAAGTATTTTTTCTGTTGCGTCTTTTGCTTGTGGTCTTGAGATGGCTGTAATTGTTCTTAAACTAATTGCTTATTTACTGAGACCAGACTGTTTCCATTTACAATGGTAAAAGTTTTACTTTTCTATAACATATCTCTGTTGGGTAACAATTACCTTTAATAATAAATTAAAAATGTAATATCTGTCTTATTAAAAATTGATATCTCTGTCACTGCAAGTGCTAGAGCAGAAATTAATGGGAATTCCCTCCTGGTGTTAATGTAGTACAAAAATTTGTATTATTTAATCTGATGCTAGAACACAACAGGCCAGAATTGTACTACTTAACTAGGAGTGCTCTGTCACTATAGATGAAGTGCTGCTGCTGCAGCAAAATTTGGAAATAGCTTTTGGAATTTAATACTGTAGGTAAAAGGTTGTAGCAAATTGCAGCTAGTACTGTTCAAATTCCACTGAAATTGTGCCAGCTTGGGAGTGCAGTTGCAAACTGCACAGAGCTCAAATTTATGCCTGTTTTGAGAAGTAGCCTGTACAATTTTGTTGCTCAGAAAAGCTGTAATCATCACATTATGAAGAGGCTTACCTAAGCCTGACTGTGACTGATTAATTCAGGGCTCATCATACTTCTGACCTTGTCCTCAAAATGATAAAACAGACACTCAGAATTTAGAATCTGATTCATTTATCAATTCATCTAAGAATTCAATGAAGTTTATGGTCACGTGAGCTTTAACTGTAATGTATGTATTAAGATGGGATATGATTAAGGAGAAGAAGGAATTTTACCAGAGCAAGAGGTAGGAATGGCAAAAGACAGACTTTTCCTTTTGTACACGTTATGAACTAAAAGTGCATTCCCTTAAAATAAGAAAACAATATCAAATTTTGAGCATTGTAGATGAGAATAGGCTTTGGTTTTATTTTTTACCCATTTGTATGAAGTGTTTGTGAGTTTAGTTGAATCTAGCACAAAGCTGTTAAGAGCTCTGAAATTAAAGTGATCATTGTATCTTTTTTTCTACCTCACCTGATACGTTTCTTTTCCAAAGTTAATAAAAAATGTCCCACATAGAGCAGAAGCTTGAGAAAAACTAGCTTAAGCATTGTAAGCGGTACTGATACGTGCTGTGTATGCCTTTCTTGTAGAAATGGCCTGGCATATATCGTTTAAATGTAAAATGAAACATAACTGAATTTAGTATACTCTGAGAATCTATTTTGGAATAACACTGTATGAACACCAAACAGTGGTTACCTGAGTTACTTAGGGTAAAGTGAAGACATAACTTATTGTGGAGCATCACAAACACACTTTGGCACATAAAGTGATAGACAAATTTAATTTATATAGCTGTAAAATCATATATATGAAAAAAACGCAACAGGATCCAAATTAACTTACGCCCCTCTAAGGTGAAATCTTGGGGTTATAATATATGCCTTTATAAAAACATCTTGATAGCAGTAAAAGAAACAAATTATATGAGAGGAATTACTTGGACATAAGAACATCGTTATGTCCTTGTATACATACGTCCATAACTTACCTAAACCTGCATCATGAATGCTGTGAGCACCGTGTTCACCTCAGACAAGGTACAAAACAGCTGGAAAAGCTTTAGAGAAGGTTAACCAGGTGTTCAAATTCCACTGATGGGTTGTTTCTTTTCCTTGCTTGCCTAAGGCAGCCTTTGCCTTGTTGAAATAACACTTTTTTTGTTTTGGTGGTAGAAGCTGGTTGGTAATTGATCTAAACGGTTTGCAGAGTCACAGAATACTGGAATGACTGGTCCAAGTCAATGTTTCCTCTTTCCTGAACTGCCTCTCCCTGCCCCCCTTTTCATTTTCTGCCCTCCTTTACCAGCCCTCTAAAAGCCTGGTGTGGTTTTGATTATTTCCAGCATGGTCCTACAAACACAAGTGGAGTAGGGGCTAGAGAGGGATGGTGCACAGACAGAAGCATGATGGTGGAAGGAAGGTGGCAGGCACTCCTTAAATAGGCATCATTATTGGAAACTCATATTTGAGAACTGTATGTGGAAAATCTGGGACGCAGATTTGTTTTGTTTTGCTCTAAGTGCCTGTTCTGTGCGTGGAAAGGAACTTGTTTGGTAATAGCATCATGCACGTTTTTAAGCACCCATTAAATAAGATACCAAACAAATTATGGAATATTAGCTGTGGTGTCAACGAGTATAATAAACATGCCTCTAAAGTGCATGGAAGATGTATCTTGCTGACTTTGGTGCTAAAAGCAAGCTTTTTAAGTTCCAGCTCCTCTGGTCTTTCATTTCCATGCAATTTACTCCATTTATTTAGTGAGGACATGGATGCAGACAGTACCATGAAACTGCAGCTGGGTGGTTTTTAAACGGTATGTAGAGTTAAGAAAGCCTCTGAACAAAATTGTCCTGCAAAGTTCTATTTGACTTGTATTTGACCACATCTAAACAAGACAAAAAAAAACCCCCATCTGTTTTATCTGTAATAGTCATTTCACTATTGTGAGCCTTATTCAGCAGGACTATTTCACTTAGTCCAGGTTGGGAAGAGAGGGTTGTTTGTAATTAGTTTTCTTTTGTTTCTGAAAGTTGGTAAGAGCCTGTGCAGTCGCATACTTCTTTAATACCATCAGGAGGATCCCTAAACCTTTTCAGTAGAAGACACTACATGTATGTTCAGGTGGTTTGCCATGTGAAAGTGTATGTTTGTGTATGTTTGTGAAGTGTTTGACTATGTAAGTCCATTCAGTAAGGTATAATGTGAACACAGAACTAGTTAATATTTTACTCCAGTCTTTGCAACAACTTCTGACGTTGAAAAAACTGTTCATACAAGCCAGTTTGAGTATGTAAAGATAGATAGCTAGGAGGATAATATGATGTTGATACAGCGACTGGTTGAGAGGCTAATGCTTTCCTGGCTCTGGATTTTATAAGTGTGTAAATGTAAGATCATGCCTATATAGGGAAATTTTGTTTAGTATGTTCTGTGGGGTTTTTTTTTGTTTTAAAGAAAAAGATGCATTCTGAATTTTAAAATGTAAGCATTTAAATCTTTCATTACATCTCATAAATGAAAACCTAAGTAGTTGTATGATACCACTTGGATCAGTGAAAATTGCAAGTCTTTGTCTCTAAACTGTCACAAGTGAATTATTTTTAACCGGTTAATAGAACGTCTCTAGCTGAAATGGAAGGGAAGGGAGTCTGACTTGCTTGTTAATTTGCACAGTTGCATACTGAATAATCTCTTGAAGTAGACCTGAGGATTCAGGTTAGTGGAAGTGGACCTGCACTGACCCTTTTAACAGGTAACTAATGATAGCTGACTTCCAAAGGCATAGCCATGTGTTAAAGTAGGCTTGGCCTCATTTTGAGATGACGGGAAGAGTTAATATAATCAGTGTAAGGTAGAGAAGCAGTAAGTAAAGCTGTTTAGTATCTTTTCAAGAAGCTTGGGGTTTTTTGTTTAGTGGGAGGCAGACAGGGGGGTTGGTATCCTAATACTCCATTTTGCTTTTAAGTAGTTTTCGCATTCCTGTTTTAGAGGTATGAGATTTTATTATCTGTGCTATGCAGTTTTACTGTGTCATTCATTCCAGGGCTTCCAACTGCTTTAAGAAATAGTGTCTGAGGTTAGAAGAATTGCCGAAAGGTACACAGTGAGGAAAAATACCAGAACTACAAACAGAGCTACAAACAGAAATAAAGACCTGTTATTTGCATTCATGAGCTTTAAAAAGTAGATGACTATACCTGAGTAATACTGATTTCAGAAGCTCTCTTTACTGAGGAGCTAATAAGGATTACAATTAAAAGGCTGTCCCTGTGTTGAGACTCAGCGTGGTTGCCATTTTTCCTTGGATGTCATTCTTTGGGTGTTGGTTGGTTTGGATTTTTTCTTTCTTTGGAAATCACGTGCATGTTACCTAGGGAAATCAGTGTCTAGTTGTTTTATTTAAGTTTGGTTTGGTTATATACAAAAAGGAGAGGAAAGGACAATAGAAAGGATTTTAATATTTCCATTACTGCTACCCCCTTAGGATTATTTGAGGGAGCGGGGTAGATCTGAAGCCACATAAAACTTTTTACGTGTAGTTCAAGAAATTGAACTAGTCCAGCATCAATCTAAAAAGGTGGCGCATGAGACTTCAGAGTTGGTTTCAGCAGACAATATCTTTCTTGATACCTTGTGTTCTACATCAGGAACAGAATGAAGCGAGCAGACACACCATTTCCTTTTTTTCATAAGGTTTTGGAAGATTATCATACTGCCTTGATTCCACAAGTATGAGTATGGAAAGAATATTTCAAAGTGTGTTACTTCCATTAAAAAACGTACTCTTTGTGCTCTAGCTCATTTAGAATGGAGATTTATTCTTTAGATTTTTACTTCAAATGTGTCAATTAAAGAACAAACAGTGAATTGGTTGAATTCAATTTTACTCAGCTGAATTTGATTCTGAAAGGAAATGTAAAGACTTTTTGAAAAATTGGCCAAGTTGTGCTGAATAAATGTACAATCTAGCCAAAATTTAACAATTGTAGTAAACTGTGAATGAGATATTTAGCTTCCCCTCACTTTAGTTCTTCCTGTATTTTTCAAAAACGACTCTAAAGATCCCGTACTGTGCAGTCACTGCCAAAGGGGAATTTCACCAGGTAAAACACTGAAGTCAGCCAAAACCATTTTTTAATGATCAGTTACACAACCACTCTCATGTCTTTGCCAATGTGGAGGGTGTGGTAAAAAAAAAAAAAGGTGTGGAGCCGCAGAACATTTTCTGCATTCTTCTCCAAGAGATTTTTTGCTGTATTCAGGTTGAAATAGAATATTTTATTTGCATCTTGAGGGGTCCTGTTTGTGTGTTTTGTCCAGTTTCTTTGGGTTTGCACACTAATGGGTGGTGGAAAGGATTTTGATGCCTTTTGTATTAACTGAGCTTTACCTCTGATAGCTTAAATCTGTTCACTGCTTGCACCAAAACTGAGAGTAGAGTAGTATATAAAAATACTTACTTTACCAAGATTTCTGCAACAAGGAGTTGCAACTGTATTTATTGCTTTATTTTATCTTGATCTTGATTAACTTTAATACATTTTAAAATATTTCTGGATGCATATACAACTATAAACAAGGACATAAACCCAGACTTTATTAGAATCATTTTTTGTTAGGTGAAACACCTGAAAGGAGCAGGATGAGAAGTGAGGGAATTGAATTTCACTCCTGAAGTTCCCTTACGCAGAATAATTTCCTTAGGCCCAAAGCTGAAAAGTGATTATCACATGCATATGAACTCTACAGCTGTGATTACGTGGGCTCATATAAGCAGACCTGTGCTAGTTAGAACTTTATAAATTGGGTGTACATACGAAATCAAATAGTGCATATATATATGTGCATCCATTCTCTCACTTCCTTCTCATCGATCAGTTGTGAGTTAAAATACATATTATTAAAACTTGTTCTGAAGAAAGAACTATATTGATTATTTCACAATCTTTAATTCCTTTTCTCAGCATAGCTGCAAGACCATGAATAATGTTATTCCCCATATTAAGTCTAAGAAACTTAGCGGTAGATTACTGTCTGAAGGAGCTATTAATTGTCCATGTTCAAATTCAGATGCCTAGGTTAACATAAAGTAAACCTCGATATATTTAGGGTACAATTTTTGCTGACTTCAGTTGCAAATGTGCACTCAAGACTTCGGAAACCAAACCCTAGTATTTCAGATCACACACACACAGGAAATTTAAGGAGCATGCAGTTACTGATCCCTGCTGGAAAGTTTTGGTTGAATGACTTGCCTCAGGAGGTCTTTGGCAGAGACAAGAATAGAGTTCAGATTCTCCAGGAGTGTATTTGAGTACCTTAGCTCTCTTACTCTCTCACTGATTTCTGCAGCACTCCTTTATTTCTGCAGTCTCTTTCACAGTAAACTCTCGTCTTGTTCTCAAGCTGATTGACTAATCCTTTAAGATTCAGAATTAAAATGTATGAGAACTATTAAAAAAACCTCAGTGGTTATTGACCACCATAGATTATTTTCTTCTTTTCTGATTTTTTTGTGGTCAGAAAGTGATTTTTTTTTTTTGTGGTGGACCTTTCCTTTAGGATTTGATAACTTCTTTTATTCATGGTGCTTTCAGTCTGCTGCTGGGCTAATAAGTAAAGCTACTGCATGTGCGTATGGCACAAAGACAGCAGAAGCTTATCTCCAAGTAGTCACAGAGGACTTTGTATTATGGGATATCATTACGGCTATGTCTTCTTTCTTCTATTTTTTTTCAGATTCTTTTCAGAAGTTTGCAAACCATTTCCAAGTCCCTTTACCAAATCTCTGAGCTTAAGTCTGTTGATAAGGCTTCCTCAATCTTAAATCGTGAGTTTCAACAGGATGCAATTTGAGAAAGCATTAGTTCAAAACTAATAAATGAGAAGGTATGAGTGTGTTTAAGAGGTCTGCAAGGATGTGGGTATTAAAAAGAAGGTATTATACCTTCAGAGATTGTAGAGATGGAAAGCTGAATGTGAAATGGGCTAAACATAGGGAATAGAAGGCACTGAATGCCCTGGAAGACAGAGTGAAGACAGACAAATTGGAAGGAAAGAAAAAAGCAAATACAGGCAAACAAACATAAAAAGGAAAATGCTATAGCTTTTTACCTTACATAAATACAATTCCATAATATAATATTGTAAAAGCTTGGCTTACTAAAACATACTGCCACAACTAGCAAGTGAGAGTAAAAAGAAATAGAAGTTTTAGATATCATAGGGAAGAAAATGCATTCTTGGAATTAAGATATGTTAATTTTAAGATCCAAAGAGCTCACTTCAATGCTTGATACAATTTCCCCCCCATTTTTTTGGGGGGTGGGGTGTTGGGTGTTTTGGTCGTTTGGTTGGTTTGGGGTTTATTTCTATGGCAAATATGTCTGAATATAGAGAATTTAATTCCAACTTTTGTCTTCAAGAATCCCGTTTGACCAGTTTTATCTGTTAGGTGCTCGATATGTCTTTATTTACATAATCACATTTCACCTCTCTAAAGATGACGATCCACAATTCTGTGAACTAAAGATCATGTTATATTAACAACATTTGTTAATGTTTCATATTCAGCTTAAATCATTACTTCGGGACCTTTGCCCAGTTCTGTTACTGTGGGTTAAATTTATATAAACTTAGTTAAAATGATTGCCAAAACATTACCAATACCCTTTAATATTAAATGTAGCAATGTAAAGGATTTATGAATGGGTACCAACAGGAGTCATTCATGGATGTAGTGTCATGAAGCTTTAAGGACTTTATTAACTCACACTGTTTAGGTACAACACCATTACAAATAAATCACGTGTGGAATGAAGGATATGATCCAAAGCACAATCTGTACATGGGAGTGAGTTCTCCCTGTCTGGATTTTTAACTTATTCATACTAACAAGCTCTGTAGCGTTAAGTTCTTCTGCTTTCATCCTCATCACTCTAACCCACTCTAATTCAATGCTTTTGCAAACTGCTTTCAACTCCTTTTTTGAATGTGTGAGCCAGTCACTGAATTTTAAATGAAAGCTGTGCCTTCTTGCTCGTGTAGACAGAACCAGAAAGAATAGGATTACTGCTGGCTGTTAGCAAATACCATCTGTTGTACAGTTTAAACTGCCCACGTTTTGCCACTTTCAGTTTTAACCTATGAAATGCAATAATTGGCATTCCGAATTTATCAACATACATAGCAATTTTTCTGTAATTTCAGTGCAGTTGTTTTCATATCTTCTACTGGAGTGTTTTCTTAGGGGAATTGCATGTAGAATATAGTGGGCCATCTCTAAAAATAGAGTGGTAAATTTAATGTATGGTCTCTGCGTGAGTAATATTGCCTTCTAGTTGCTTGGGGCTGGTTGAGTACACCATTGATGTGGTAGGGTTCCAAAGTCAAATGCAACAATCTCTCTGTTTCAGCAGTGTCTGTGTCTGGTTTGATAGCTGCTGGCCTGAACCTGATTTAATTGTTGATGGGTGAGGATCTCTCTTCACCAAGTTCTCCCCTAATGGTGTTGCTACAAGGTCTGTTGGAACAATATTTCAGTGCTTGTTTCCTTTGTGTTGGCTTTGCTTTTCCTTTCTAATCATACCTAGGCTCTTTTCTATCATGTTTACCTGTCTTCCCAAGAGAAGACCTGGAGGGAAGGTAGCAGGTGATGTGTGGTGCCAGATAAGACTCACAGTGGAGAACAGGAGGAGGAAAGAGGTACATAGTTTTTTGATACCCTGATTTTCTGTGGCAATATGCTACAGGATACGGCATGTAATGCCAAAAGCTATTACAACCCAGAAGCTTCATTTATGCCAGTGAAGAGCTCTGCATGAAATTCTTATTACACTGAGGATAAATGAATATATGGTTTTGTTTTTTTTTTTTCATCTAAACCCAGCTGTGTAATTCAACTATTTTGGAGAAGCGTTGCTGTGTGTGCATTTTCTACTCATCTAAGATAATTTAAATTGTATTTGTGTGGTTTGACTTAAATTTGACTTAAATTTCCCTATCAAATTGAAGATATTAGTATATTTTTTTTTCTAATACCATCCTGAATGATATAATGAAGATGATCTTCCATGCCTTATGTGGATAGTACAACTGAATAAGGTAAACTGGCAGGAGAGAGACTCCTGTGGTTTTTTCAGTCTTATCTGAAACAAGTTGGAAAGATATTGAAGCAATAGCTTATAGTGAAATGTACATTGAGAAGAAAATATCTCCTCTCCCCAGAAGATATGTAAGAAAAATGCCCACGCTCCAACTACAGTACGGTAAAGGTCCCTGTATATACTGAATGTGCCTACTATCTTGAAAAAGTGTGTGTGTATATATTTATCGTTGGTGTCAGTATTTTTTTAAGACATACTACCCTCTCCAGGTGAAATAAAGGAATTTTGTACTTAGTATGTTAGAGAATTTGTTTGGGAACAGTTAATTCATGTGAAGGTGTAACCTTTGTAATGATGCCAAGGTCATCAGAGACCCGTGGAGATCTGGTTAAGGGCTGGTCACTCAGGCAGCTGGAACTTTAGGAAGATTTTATTTATATACCCAATTTATTTCCAGGATTTTAAATTGGGTTAATAAGAAAAATACTTGCAACTTGTCCTTTATGCTTCTCTACCTTTTATATGTATATACCTAGCATCTTGATAACCTACTGAAATACATGGTGAAAAAGGAGACAGAATGCCAGTTTAGTTTAATTTTAGTGGCTGGAACATTATCCTAAGATACATACAGCAAAAGGCAGACTGGAGCAGGTCTCTAGATATGACTGCATCAGTGTAGGTTGAACATAATTTTGAGCGTTTTAGGTTCAATACACATACAAACGCGCACACGCATATAGATACATGTTTATTTCTATGGTTATGTGTGTATGTAGATCTGGGGGGTTTTGCTTTTGTGTGTGGGCATGTACTTCTAAGTAAATAATGCTCCCTGTGTTGGGAAAGTAGAGATTCTACTACCTCATAGTAGATGAAGTAGTGGAATCTTCAGGTACAGCGTGGGTCTGCTGGAGTCCTCTCTCTCTCTTACGGTGCAGCCCTGTGTAGGCGGTTGGATGAAAAAGAACAGACAAATCAACATTCCTTTCCCTGAACTCCCCAGCATGCCTCAGCTGCTTTCACTCTGCTCCAGAAATGGGAAATGAGACAAAAAGCAGCCACTGGTGGAGTGCTTGCTAATTAGTAAAGCTTTGCTGTATGCAAAAAGCAAAACTTAAAGGAATATATGATTTTGGTATATGAGAACTTAAAGCAGCATCAGAGATTTATTTCAGTACTTTTAGCTAGTTATGTACTTAAAAGAACAAGTTGTTTCAGTATTTTCAAAAGACCAGAACTTGTCAGCCTGCTTATGCTGCCAGTTTTTGCATAATAAGTTCATTGACCCTGTAGACAGTCTGAGTGTTTTCTGAGTTACCGCTTTATCAAACTAATTTGCATGATTCTAAAGCTGTTGCATGCTCGAAAACAGTCCCGTGAGGGCGCACTCTGTAAACAGCCTTTTATATAACCTTGCTTATTCCTTTTGGGGGCAAGGAGGGGAAAATCAGGAGCTACAATCAAAAATAGCTTAGCTAAAAGTGATTTTCATGCTTTCATAAAATATTTCACAAAATAGTCTCTTACTAAACTACTCTGTAGGATTTATTTTGTTCTCACCCAGATAAATACAATTTCCCATGCAAAAGCATTATCCATCAGTAATTAATGTGTAATTACTTATTGTCACCAGATAATGTAGAGGCCGAAAGGTATAAAAGGATCCAAAAAGGATTAGAGAAATTAACAAATGATACAATTGTGGAGGAAAACCAGTGAGAGCTGGTAGTGTGTAACGGGGAAAGATTTGCCCCATAGTTATTCTTACTCTTTTTGTCCATGAACATCATCTATGGCTACTAGAGAGGATACTCATTTGCTTGTCTCAGTTCTGGTGTTCTTACTGTTGTTTAAGGTCTTAATGTAGAAGCGGTGGGCTTATACGTGAGAACCAGGTCTTTGTACAGAGTATGGCTTTGTATCAGACTCTGAATCCCTCAGGGCAAGAATCACAAATGGTATCTCATCTTCTTTTATGCTCTTTGGAGAGGATTCTGACTAACGAGTCAATGAAGAGCAAAGATTAGATCCTCCCAGCTCTTTACTCCAGAGTTAAATGTATACAAGTACATACCTGGTCTTTGTTATACTATAATACTATGCATAGTATAACAGTATAGACACATACTGCCACTCATGGTTTCCACAATAAATAGTAGGGTGTTTTAGAGAGGGTTAAGTGGTGAGACTAAGGTGATGATTATATATGTATCTCTTTACATTTACGTGTGTGTGTATTTGTACATATATTACAGTTGATACTGTTCCCAAAGTTGATTTACTGTGCAGTCCCACAAATAGGTGCATAGATGTAGAGTGTTGTATGGTAGTGCTTGGAATAAGCAGCAGGGCAAGCTGCCTAGATTTTGAGTTGCTGTGGAAGATATTATCAATATGTTCTTCCTTGAAGGTCCGTATGGTTTTTGATGTCTGTTAAGTTTTTTTAGATTACTTGGAATTACCCAACAACGGGATTCGGTAATGAAAATATTTTAGGGCAAAAAAAGAGAAAGATGTTAAGATGAAAATATGTGATGGCAAGCATGAGACTGTTCAGGTGTTGTATATTACTTTAGCATACTCTAGTTAAGCCTGAGGACAAAAAATGCTCCTTAGGTGTTCTCACACAGGAGTATGAGTAATAAAAATGCACGTTTGTAGTGCAGAGAGACTTAAATTTAAATTCTTTGTTGACATTTTCATGTTATATCCCAGCTATATTTGCTGTTGTGCCATATGAAACTTCTGTTGGAAAATGGCATCTATTACTATTATTTTGATTATTTTAAACATGATATAATTTGTTTTCACTAGAGTGCTGCTGTCCTTGCCAGTGAAAGAAACGCTGTACAAGAGGCGCGAAATGGTATAGAAAATCAAGTCAAAGAGCTGACTGAGGAAAATGAACAGTTGAAAAGAAAAATTGATGAGCTAGAGGGTAAAATTGAAGAGTTGCACAAAGAAATTGATAATATGAAAGGAGAAGAAAATTCAACTAAGGAAAAAATAAAGAAATATGAGGTAAGTTAAGAAAACAAACTCCTTAAGTAGTCTCCTTCCTGTTTGCAAAGGACATGTAGCTCAAAAAGTGATGAAGAGGAGGATGGGCAATGTCATTGTGAAGGCTAAGCAAAATCAGCATGTTTTCAAGAAGCAACGTGTAGTTTGCTGCCATGTATAGGAAACATTTCTGCAGTGAAAACCGGTGTATGAGCAAGTCACAGCTTGAACTGGGGAGATCAGTGATAGACCATACTTTATACTTGTCAGATTAAAGGCCTTGCCACTTTTTCTAAATGCATCAAATTTTATCATTGCAGGAAGAGAAACAACAATTACAAGAAGCTTTGAAACACGCTGAAAAGGAGGCAAAAGAATTGGTGGTGTTAAAAAGGTCTTTAGAAAGACAGATAGAAGATATGGAGGTAAGAACAAGAGCAATTTGGAATATGTAAATTTTAAATTTCCTGTTTGTTTACCTGAGTCACCATTGCTTTCTGCAGAGTAGCATCTCACTCTTTTTGAAATACTCTTCCTTCCACAGGACTCACTGAAATGTTCATATGTTTCCTGAAAGTGTAGCATTATCTAATTAAAATTGTTTTCTTGCGATTCTTTGTTTTGGACTTTTAAGGTTTTTTTTTGCTTCCATGGATCTGGCAAAATTTCAGGAGCATGAATCACAAAATAAACTGCCTAAGGTTTTATAAATCTGTTTTATTGTTTTGAATGATCATTCAGTGCTGGTTGTGTGTAAGTATTTACATATACAATAATACAAAGCTGCATTTGGATATACATGGAGAATGCTTCTACTTCAGAGCAGTAGAGAGGGATGTTGGCAATATTGTGTATGCATAAAGACAGAATGATTCAGATATGGTAAAAATTCAGATCCCTTTAGTAAGAAGAGTGTGTATAAATCTTAAAACTCTTCTTATTGACATCTCATTCTGTATCTAAAAAAGCTGCATACCTAATCTTTTCTCTTTGTAATTCACCTTTTACGTGTACTGAAGAAGCACCTATTTCTACAGTATCAGATAATTTAGAATTCTCTGAGTTTTGCTTCTAGAAGCAAAGTTTTCTCAAACAAGTCAGACTCAAAAGTGAGGTACGTGCACATTGCTTGCGGCCCTTTTTTAATGGAACAGATGTTTTCCCATGTTGTCTTCAACCCAAATTTTACATCACTGCTCTGAAAACCTGAAAGTGAAACTTGGCTATAAGTGGTTTATAAACCAAGGGACAATTGTATTAACCAGCATGTTCTCAGGGTTCTGTTAATTATGGTATAAACGGAAAAAACAACAGCAACAAGAAAATGCTGCTATGTCTTTAAAATGAAATATGCTTCAAGAATAGAGGGTTTTAATAGTATGGGTAAGGAAGATTTGTTTCCAGAAAATGATGTTTTTAAGCTGATGTTCCCAGTGTTTCATCTGAGGCTTTTGGTGGGTTGTTATTTTTCCCTTTTTAAATCTCTTTTTTTGTTCTACCGCACCGATTCTCCAAAATTTACTTGTATGTGTTGCTGATAGTCTGCATAATCATACCAGGTGGCCTATCACTGGCTTGCATTTAGCACCACTCTCTAAGAACTCCCTTCTATCACACTCTGACATGACCTTCCTGCACACTATGAATCAATGCACCATATACATCTGCATCTTGATTAGCTTTGGGTCAAAATGCTTGAAAAGTGTGTTCTGACGCTTATAGACTCAGACACAGACCAATATGGTCATGCTGAAGCCGTTCATTGCAGGTGCAGCTCTTTCATGTATAGTGTTTACTTACATGAGTACACTAACTTGGCAATTACTGATTGGATACAAATCTAGGCAACAAAGCTATAATTGGTTAACAGCAACCCTGAGAACTTGGCCTTAAGGATCAGGCAAGTCACTGTGGTTAATTGCTTAACAGTTCTTCTTTGCCCCTATTTACATCTTCTGGATCCGCTTAGATTCACACTCCTAGTTGTTAACTTGTTTCGGTCTATTTCAATTACGTGACTGTTTTCCTGCAGAAAAGTTCCCACAGTGTTCTTTCATTTCTGTTTATGCATCCTTCAGGGCATTGTCCTAAGAAATGCTGCCTTTAGGTTGGGGTCTTCAAACAAAAATCTAGGAAAGGTGACAAGCAGAAGAGTCCATCCTATCATTTTATTCAGAACTTACAGCTAATTTCTGGCACACCAAGTTTCATCCTTTTTCTGATTCTATGCTCTTCTTGTCCATCGGATACAAGCAGTAACAGACTTCAGGATGTAATCAGCGGTCCCTTTTGTTTAGAACAGTTCAGCTTTTATATCTTTTGATTTTTGCTTGTTTAAATGAACAGTGTTGTGCAGTAGGCTGATTTGGCCTTGTGTTACCTTTCACAATTTACATCACAAACTTTGGCACAGTGATAATGCTTATCACATTGGAAATTTGATTCCAGACTGACTCATCTTGCTTTTTACATAAATTACAAAAAATGGTAATTTCTCTATTTGAAGAACAAATGTTTCTACAGCATAGTTATTAGCTAAATAATACAGATCATAACATGAACACCTAATCAATAGATTTTGAGAAACAAATTATGCACAATGGTGGGGCAAGAAAACCACCGTGTCCAGCCAAATAGAATTCATGAAATCCAGAGAACAATCAGTGCATATGAACCATTCGAACATGCATTAAAAACTTGTTGATTTGGTAAGAAACAACATTGCTGTAAATCTTTTTTTTAGTCTTGTGCTTTATGTGTACCCAGAGCAGCCTTTGCTTTCTGCAGTCACTAATAAATGTGTTCTACCAGAAGGGGAGGCTGGAAAGTGATAGGATCTTTCCTGAATCCAGGAAATGCTTAGTCCTGTGATTCTTATGGCATATCAAATGGCTTAACAGGTGCTGGTACATCACGTAAGGGACTTGGGCATGAGAAATTTTAAGAGGGACAATGAGAGCAGAGGCACATGAACTCCAGTTCCCATCATACTCTGAAGCAGCATGCCACTCTCAGTATATTGTTGAACTAGCTAAAACTCAGCAAAACTCAACTTTGGAACAGATCAGTTATCTAGGAATTACATTTTCTATTAAAAATTATTATGATTACAATTTCACAACACTTTCTAATTTTTAGTAGTGTATTTAGTATTCGTTTTATCATCCTTCTTAGTAACAAAAAGTAAGAATATGTCAATTGACGAGGAGAGATGCAATACATGAAGAGTACAAATTTTTCTTTCCGGGGTGCCAAAATATAACTCAAAGAGGAAAAGCTAAATTTCAGTTTCAGACATCTCAGTCTGCTACATATCTGACAATTTGTCAAAAGTCAGCATGACCTGAGGAAAACTGAGATGATCCACTGCTTGCATCAAGCCCCCTATTGCTACTGTCTTTAAAAATTGTAACTATTCATACCTATTATTATGTTGGCAATTGCCCTAGTTAGTAGATGAAATTTCTTCTCACAATGGAGATTGATTTATTTTTTTTTGGTTGGTTGGTTTTTTGCTGTTGTTGATAACTCTGCAGTAAAGAGAGTGACCACATTTGCTCTGGTGTTTTATTTCCCTTTCCAGCGCATGGGAAACGCAGAACAGCACCCTGCTGGCACCATTACTTTGCTGCAATGCATTTCACTGATGTGTGCCTGTGCAATTTGTTTCTCAAGGATGTGTAAACAAACAGTAAAGTTAAATGATCTGTGAAAGGCTAATGGAGGGGGGTGCACATGAGGTTTTTCTAACCTGTTCAAATATGGCACATTAGCAGGGTCCCAAGACTTCAGCAGCTTTTATAACTGAAATGCTAAAGTCGAACCTTTTCAAGGTTCTTAAAATCCTTTGGTGTCAGCTAAACTAATTCTGGTGTACAATAAGGCTTTGCAAAACAACAGCTGTTAGCCCCCAGCATGTTTTAGGGTTACATATACACTTCTTAGGCATCCATCATAGCTCCTGTTTGTATCTGAGGTGTCTTTTGTTGATAGGGTATACGAGAAAGTAAAAGAGACAACACGTCTAAAAAAATCTATTAACTTCAAACATTTGATGAAGTTATTCTTTTATCTTAAAAAGATTGCTTTTTGAGATTCCAATCTATTTTCCCTACAGAAATATTACTCTGTTTTCACATTTAACTTTTTTTTTAAGAGTTATGAAGTAAGCATTGGAGGCATTAGATATACAACAAAATTTTACATTTCTAATATTAAAATGTAAAACAATGCTTTTTAGAATTTCCAGTGATTTAAATCATTTACGTTTTTCTGTTGGATCAATTTAAACTGTCCATAATGTGGTTTTAGTCAATTTAATGGTGACTCTCAGATTTCATAAAAACAAACCCTTTTTCTAGTCTTGTAGTGTTTATTTAGAGTAGGACCATTAAAGTATTTAATTATGGAGAGAGAAGGAAAAGTTGAGAGTCTCAACATGCATTTGGAACTGGTTTTCTTATACTGGAATGAACCACTGACAGTTATTCTACTGATAGACAGTATTTAGAAGTTGGAGGGTGGTAATTTCTTGAACATCCTTAATGTGATAGCAGAAACATTTGGAGCTTCTGGTAGATCAGCATACAACATAGTTCCACAGTTCATTCAAAATTTAATTCAGACAATGAAGGTCTGGTTGAACATTAATGGCAAAAATTCTTTCAGAAGGGGGCTTTCTGTGCTAGGAGCTGCAAAGTTCGGTTTGCACAGCATCTGTCATAATGAGACATCAGCTTGAGTAGGGCTTTTGGGTGCCGTAGAAGCACTGTAATAAGAAGAAAAAAAAAAAAAAACCCACAAGTTAATTGTCACAAAACAGTTCTTGGGTTTTTTAACCGAAGAAAAAGATTTGTCAGAAAACTGTTAAGGGAGCATATAGAAAAATGTGAAACCTGAAATGGGTATTGAACTTCATGCCGAAGATAGGATTTGCCAGCATGAAGGCACCTGCAGAGGAATGCATGCTTTGCATGTAACAGAATCATGACAAGGGTCTATGTTTGGTCCTATGAATATTGCAACAGTGTTTTAGGAATTTAAAGGAAAGATAAAGCACTGCATCGCTAAAATAACCTATAAATGCTAGCAAACTAACTCCATAAACTTTTTATTTAAAGTTTTCTTAATGTTACGTCAGCTGGTGGTATTGCTGCTGAGTGTTATATGGAATTCCTTTAAGGCATTAGAAAAGAGAGTCTACATTTC
This sequence comes from Nycticryphes semicollaris, assembly GCA_013400055.1. Taxonomy (NCBI): domain Eukaryota; kingdom Metazoa; phylum Chordata; class Aves; order Charadriiformes; family Rostratulidae; genus Nycticryphes; species Nycticryphes semicollaris. The sequence goes on along the minus strand of VXBJ01002555.1, from coordinate 1,519,669 downwards.
ATTATATGTATATTTTTTTTAATCTATTGCAGGAGAACATTCGTTGTGTTTCACAGGAACAGCAACAGTTAACTCAGCAGTTAAAAGATGAAACTCACCAGAAGGAACAGTTAAAGCAGATAAAGAATGAAATGGAGAATGAACAATGGAAACTGAACAAGACTGTTCAAAAGTTACAGGAGGAGGTAGGAGTTCACTCCAAAGAGGCTAAAGAAATCTAAATATTTAACAGACAGAAGCAAATGAGACACATTGTAAATAATAATTATTTTTTTAAAATGTGTAAAATAAAGTGAAATGCAAACTTAGCTATTAGTCTCTTTAACCTAGAGACTGTCAGTAGAAGCTTTCGGGGCTGTAACAGTGCTATCTCAAAATACCATCATAAAACAGTTCTGTTTTGTTAAAACAAGATCCCAGATTTGAGATCAGTTCTAATGCATGCTGCAGCAGAATTTCATAGTTTTACAGCTGATCCTGAAAATGCTACTGCATTGGAATTATTTTGCCATCTGTGCGTAAACCATACAACTTAAGATTAATATACTGAAATGTGACTGTGCAGTTCATTATGTCAGTCAGCTGGAAGAACTGCGGACAGAGAAAAAGAGAATAGTGTTGATACACATATTATTAGAAAATAACCTTAGTGTATTGTGTTTTCACACTTCTGCATAGAGATTTATTTGCTTGGGAACATGCTTGGTAGATTTTCCATCTGGAAATACTGAGCTGAATGTTGAAGCTGGAGAAAAAATCCCCTTTGCTGTATTAAACATGATGAAACCTTTTGTAGCTCTATTTTAGGGAAAAAAAATTATATGTACTTTTTTCCCCAGATGTCTGAAATGGTAGAGGTTTCAAGAACATCAGCTCTGGAGCTTCAGAACCAACTTGATGAATACAAGGAGAAAAATCGCAGGGAACTTGCAGATGTGCAGAGGCAATTAAAAGAGAAAGATCTTGAGGTAGAGAAATCACGCCTCACAACCATGAGAATGCAAGATGAGGTAATAACTCATAAGTTCAGTGACAAATTCTAACCTTTGACATAGAATTCAGCTCAGATAGTTTCCAAGACAATGAATGTTTGCTGTCATGCCTTTGTGTACTTCATTATGAGGGACTGATCTCCATCAGCATGCTTTTCAGTGTCATTCTTCATGATGATGATCAACATGTTACTTCTGCCAGGGAAATGGGGTTTCCTGTTTATGACATAGACTCATTTGTTAAGCACTACATTTATCTTAAATGATATGACAAAGATTCCATTGATGATCTGGTGCTCTTTTAATGCCTGCTACTGAAGGAATTGAGAATGTGGAAATATTCTTGTGTTAGGAAAAAACCCCCAACAGTTATTTAGGAAAAAAAGAGAAAATTCTGTCTCTGAAGGATTGGACTTATATTCTTCTCTTCCTTCCTGTGAGCCCAGTTGCAGATTTAAATGACAAAGGTGTCTATGCAGCCAAGAATCAACCACAGTCTTGAAGTGTCTGCCTCTTAGCATTTAAATTTTGCTATAAAGGCAAACCAGTCTCTTAAAGATCTGCATATACTTATTCCGCAATTGGGAAAGCTATGAGAATACACTAGTCACAGATGTTTTCTGCACATAGAATATTTTAATAGTTTTATTTTTCCAGTTTAGAACTTCCTTCATGTTGTCCTCTCCCCTTAACAAACTTGTTTTAAATTCAGTTTAAAAGAACAGCAATGGAAGAAAGCAAAGTTCTTATATATTATTCTGCCTTCCTTCTATATTCCCATCCCGTTCAGGGCTGGAGAACCTTTGTAAAGGGATGAAGACTCATAATGAAGCGTGAAAGATAGAACGGGGATGTTGAGAACATGGCTCTTAAGTTGAATAAATTAGAATAGCTTAAATAAAAAAGTATGTATATGTATGTGTGTATGTGAATATATATGCAGATAGTGTATTTACAGTTACTATGAAAAATATTTCTGGTGTTACCTATTATAACTACAAAACAAAGACAAAGAAAAAATTCAGAGCAAAATAAACCTTCATTATTTGATGTAAAGATAATCCAAACACTATATAAAGGACAAAATACTACTGGTTGTGTAATTTTACACATCTATGAGGTACTATTTAAAATCCTAGGGCTTTAAAAATGTAGTATGTCAACTAGCTGCAAAAGAGGAAACAAAATCTGAAAACATAGGATAGTCAGGTTAAACAGACCTTCTAGAGAGACTAAACATTTAGGACAATTGAAAGTCTTTATTATCTCTTCCTCTTTTGTGTTTAAGAAGAAGTACAAATAGACAGTCCTACTCAAAGTGAAAAAGTCTGTTGTCTGTCAAAATCCTTTTGGGTAGGTGTCATAGTGCACAAAACATTCTTTTTGAGAGTCTCATCAAAAGCCAAGGATTATAATGATCATGGCAACATGAGCATCATCATCTTCGTCTTGCAATGCAGTATAGGAGTTCTTCATTGCTGTGTCTCTTGTAAGTTCTCTGTGGATACATAAGGGATACCAATCTCGAAAGCTGTCAATCCAAAGTTATTCTGAAACATTAAATGCATATGAAATGCTATTAGTATACAGATGTCTGCATTTAACTTAACTAGCTGTTCACCAAGTCATGCAGCTATTCAACATTTTGTTATCAGGACTTAGCAATAAGTAGCAAACTCTGTAAACAGTCACTAATACATTATCTTAGCTATGTCGCTAAAAGAAGCAGCTGACTTAACAGAGGAAGAATATGGAACGTTTGCTGAAGAAAAAATACCCTTATCTTTTATATGCTTATTACAAGTATAAGGAATGATCATAGTCTCACCTAAAGCTCTTGTATTTTTTTTACAATTACTATGAAGGTTTTTGATAACTTCAAATACACTCTTGCTAGAGTAGGAAACTTTTGTCCTCAGGAGGACTGCTATATCTAAGAGTTACACTAATACATATATATGTTAGCAATTATGTCAGTGGTAAAATGCTGTCATTGAAGTGCTTCAGACATCTAAATTACATAATTATTTAAAAGCTAAAGTATTGGTAGTTTGAAAAGGAAAGGAATAATACTGCAAGAGTTCCAAAGGTATAACCATTTAGAAAGTTATAAAAATTTTTGCTTGATGTAACTTGGTAAAAAGAATGAATGAAAAATAAATAAAAAAAGCCCCAGTACATGTAATTGTTACTGTAAAACCTGTATTATGAAGCATCTCTTTAGAGCTGGTATTTAAACCAAGTTTATTTTCTTGGTGCCACCTTGTGGATAAAACAGAAATTACTGTGAAAAGTAGTATAACTGCAATTTCTGACATGCTTCTGGATCAGTCATGTCACTTTACTGAGTTATTTATATAGAAAGTACAGTGTAAAGTGTATCACCATAATCTTATTATTTCAGATGCGTCTTATGGAAGAAAACTTGAGGGACCACCAGAGAGCTCAGGATGAGGCAATAACAAAAACTCAGCTGCTGGAACAGACTGTGAAAAGCTTGGAGTATGAGCTGGAAGCAAAAAACCACTTAAAAGATGATCGAGCAAGACAAATCAAACTAATGGAGGTATTTTTAAGTGTTGGTATCTTATTAGGATTGACTAAAAGAATTTTGGTATTTCACGTGGATTCTGGCTGGGAAGAAACAAAAAATTCATGTTGTTGATGAAAATTCATGTTGTACTACTGCAGATATTGTTCTGGTATGTACTAAAGGTGATCTTTAGCAATGTGTTCTAAATTACAATCGTCCTTTCATAATTTTAATTTACTATCTTTTTAATTAATTTTCTTTAGAGTTTATCAGGCAACATTGTATAATGTTGGTTCGTAGGCCCATCACTCAAAACTTCAAAAGTATTTAGAAGAGTAAGTTTTATTTAGCATCTAATATCAATTAATTTCAGGAGCCTAAATAACTGGTTATTCTAACTATGTTACAGGGCTAACTTCATAACTGTTCAGTTCAACTAAGCTGTCGCTTGACTTTCATAAACGAACATTTTTATACCTTTGTACTCTTCCCAATGTATAATGGAACTTAGATGTTCTAAAAACAGTCTCTAGAAACATTACAGAATTTCCCTTATTTTCTTGGAGTTGGAGGGACTGATTAAACAAGGACATGAAACTTCTATTTTACTTCTGTCATACAGATTAATTTCAAAAGCTTATCTACCTGCCATCTCTTTTTCTAGATTCTGTATGTGTTTTCAGAGGCATTTCACTTTTCAAGCCTATTCTTTCAGCAGGTTTGAGTCCTTGAAGTTTAAGGAAAAATGTCTTGGTAGCAATCTGAAGAGGATGGGAAGGTAGTATGTTAAAAGTCCTTTTCTTTGTTCTACTTAGGACAAGTTATCTCACCTGGAACTTGAGCTTGATGAAGAAAAGACTAATTCGGATTTGTTGTCCGAGAGGATCAGTAGATGCAGAGAACAGGTATTTGAACAGGTTTTCCAACTCTTATGTAATGATGTGACAAAAGTGTTATTAGGATCTCAAACAATATTGATTGAATAGTGATTAGCAATAGGGTTTATATATATAAAAAAACCAGAACAAGTTTCACAAACATGATTAAAAATTCTTTCCTGTTTCCTAACTGGAAAGCTGACACAGAAGGCATATGAAGACTGAAAGCCAGTATCCTCTGATATTTTTGATGCAGTGAGCTTCATGTGTGCAGGGATGATGCTATCTATCTTAAGCTTAGTTTTAGGTGGCGAGACTATCAAAGAAAGCCTTGTTGTACAAAGTATCTTAGATTGAGAGATCACAATTTTTTAACCGTACTGAAAAGTAGGCCAGCATAATATTTGTCTAGAAGACAGTTTGCATTAAGGTAGAACACATGACAGCCTGTTCTGTTTTCATTTCTCTCTTTCTCCAGAAAAAAAGAATTACTGACATTCTTTTGAATAGCTTTCATTTCAGAGGGAGAACAGAAAGTGAAATGTTACTTTCTATGTCTTTTCAATGAAATTGTCAATACGCTGAGACAGATGAAGAGTTCTAAAGGAAGTTAGAGCTCAGCTTTCTTTCATGTGTCTTGAAAACATCAAGGCACCATTACAATGTTGTTGGGACTCAGGTTACTGAGATTCTCTTTGGCTACAGAATTGGTTTTTTGCTATTACTCCACTGATATTGTACAGACTCTGAGTCAGTGGGTGAAAGAGAATGTAAAGGATCCATAATGATGTGGGGTCATGCTATTGTTAAATTAGGAAACCTTTAATACTAGAGTCTATGCGTGTGTTCTAAGCCTGGGATAAAAGAACCTTAGCCATAGCTGCCCTAGTGACTACTCTAGTAAGTTAATTTGCTAACTGAATGGAAACCTGAAATACAGATTGGTAACCAAATTGTTGCATAATGAGTAAAAGCCCTGTTTATTTTGAGGCCTGGAGTTTCTCGTTTCACACATGAGTTACAAAGGTTGCTTTGTTTTGATTTTATGCCAGAATGACTAATTACAGAAGAGTATTTCAGGGGCTACTAAACATTTATAATGACATGAGACATTAAAATGGACTGGGTTTGGTAATGTCTGTATTTCTGTAAATGCTTTTTCTTATTATTATAAATTTGTCATTTTAATATACTGTTAATGAACTATAAGACTCAAGTTTGTAGTAAGAACATTAAAATAACTGGTTCTGTTTTACATAAAGCCAAATGTTTGAATACACATTGGCAAGGCTGATAGTTCACATCTTGTTTACCATGAAATGTTACCCTTTTTTAATTTAAACACCCTTTTGAATCTGGGAATGTCTGGATGGGACACTATTCTCATTCCCTACCTCATTCTCAAGAAGTACCACAACAAAGTGGAAACAATAAAAAAGTTTTGGGGGAAAGGTGGATAATATCCTATTAGTTTTTAAATGATAACTTATTAGCAACTCTGGAAAGAGCAAAAGGGTCAATAAACATACATATGTAGAAAGCTAGAGCACTTGGCTGCCCTTTGAGTCTAAAGTGAGCAGGGACAGGGTACATTTCAGTAAGTGAGAATGTTTTTTCCCCCAAACAAGTGAAATAAAGCACCTCTTGCAATTTTGTTTTTGGAAACATAATTGAAAAATGCTTAAGATACCCTCATCAGTTCTGTGAAAATGCAAATGTGAGTTGATTGACTTCAGGATTGTTTCCAGTAAGTGTGAAAAACAGACTAGTTAGTTTCCATGGCAATTTTAGAATAAATATAGAAGGATAAAATTGTATTGACTACATCATTCACTTGCTTGATAAAGTGTTCCCAATGGATAGCTGTATACCTCCTCTTTAGCTGGCACCAGGTGTGGGAAACAAACAGATGAAAACATGGACATGAAGGTTGCTTTTCAGTTATGAAGGATCAAAGGAGTTTCTTTGGCTTAAGCTTATTTGGTTGTTAAAAATTGTTTTTTTGGTCACCTACTTGAGAATTGTGTATATGGGTGTATGTATAGTTATATAGGCACACACGTATACATACATATATTACTTTTTCCTACTTAAGAGACGTATGCTGTGAACTTAGTGCGAGATAGTAAACAATAGTGATGGCATCTAAAATGTTAGAAATCAAATTGTTTTCACTAATAATGAGCTCAACAGCTGCTTCTAATCCTAAAGCTGGCACAAAACGCTGTTATGTCTGATAAGGCTTTGTAAAATCTGATATTATTACTTTTCTCAATTCTTTTTTGTTAGCATTCTTCAAGTCCAGCTGTGATAACTGTTGCCTTAAGCTGCAGAAATTGTTTATTCTTTTAACATAATTAGAATATATTAGATATATGAAAGGTAGAATGTGAAACACAAAGCTCTGCATGGTACATACCCAGAGCCTATTTTAACCACTGTGAAATAAGTGAAAAGTATGAGAACATTTTGGCATACAACTGCTCTTTTTCCTTTGTTCATGTTAATTATGTATTTACTAATGAAAAGTGCAAGGAGATAAGTGAAAACAGTCTCCGTTTCCCCCACAAGAATAGTGTCTTGCTGCCCTTCTTTTTTTACAAGCTCTTGTATGTATTTGCATGCAGCTTTCTGATCCTTATCAGAAAGGTACTTCTCTCACCCACTGTTTTTCTGTGAAGCTGCCTTTACCATGAAGTATCCAACAACAGTAGCAGTCATCTTGGAAATATAATAATTGTCCTCTAAACAATTCTTTAATTTGAGATCTTAGGAAGGTTGCACGAATTTGTCACAGCCTTTGAGCACAGTAAGAGCACAGTGGAACTTTAGAGTGGTCCATTGAGCAAATCCCTACATAAAACAAAAGCTCTTTCTTCAGTTAACAGTTGCCTTTTTAATTTGTCATTCATTTTACTACAAATTTTGCTTTATTTTTTTCTGTATCTGTCTTCATGGCCAAAGCAATTACAGCTGAATAAAGTCTATGTAATCCCTTGCTTTATAACTTTTTTCATATATTTAATGAATAAATGCAGCTATTGTATCCATGAGAGATTCTAATTTTGATGTAGAAAGTAATACTTTAATATACAAACCAATATTTTACTATATAATCTATAAAACTTTATTATTCTTAGGCTTCTATGTGACAATGAGAGCTTTTAGGAAATTACCCAGCTGTTGAGAACACAGCCACATGCTAACATTTGTAGGCCACCAGCTGTTACGACCTTAGCTTTCAGGAATGCCTTCGACCGTTCTGAAACCATACTGTGACATACCGTGTGCAACTGCATGCATTGTTACCATCGTTTGTATTCATATATTCATTTCAAAGCTATAGCAACAGCGTAAAGGACTTGTTTTAAGCACGTGATTAGCTAAAAATGTATCTATTAACATTACAATGTGGTTAAAAAAAAGCCCTAAGGTAAAATTGAATGCGCTGTGCTTGTTTAACCTTTACATTCTTAGCATTGCTTTTTGATTTATCTTTTTTTTATGCAAGAATTCCCAACGGCTTTTGAAATGCCTTTAGTAAGATAAATCTGTAACTTAGAGTTATTTAACTGTGACGGTGCATTTATGGAAGTTCATATTTAACTGTGTGTAAAGCAGGGAAGAATGCTGTGGCTGCTGAAACCTTTGTTAGCCTATTTGAAGGTACAATAATTGGCATACATGTTCACTGCATTCCCCAGCTGATACTCCTTGTAGTAAACATTACACAGGGAATAGCACAAATGCTGTGGTAGCATTAGCTGTGCCTGTAAAGGCACTTGTAAAACCTCAAGGGCAGTCTCAGCAGGAATGAGAGGCAAGAAAAGTATTTGGACACTGCAGTCTTTTTCCTTTAGCCCCAAAGTTTCAGTAGCAGCTGTTAGGCAGTTTAGAGTTTCTCTTTGATCCTCAGAATTATTTTTTTTTCCAGTCAAGTCCAATAATGAGATAAAGCAAACTGTTTCTGTATTCTTATCTTGATTCTGTATCTATCAGGGAGTTTTTAAAATTCTTACATATGGAGAATATACTTTCCTTTTGGTTATTGAATATGCAACTGAAATACTTACAGAAGCTGCAGCAAAAGTTGTATTTTAACAAAACAAACAAAATCCAGCCCTTCCCACATCCAGAAGTCAGTGCTCTCCTGGCGTGACAGGCATAAAATTGACTGGAGAAGAGAAGGAATGTTCATATCTAGTATGCATCAGAGTTGGTTGAAAAAGAGCTTTTGCTATTCTCATGAACGTAGAAAACTGTAATTGCCTCTAGAGTTTCTTGCTGAGTTCTAGGCGTTTCTCTGCAGTTACTAGTTTGTGTTCCATAAAGTGAAACTTCAAAGTAGACTAATCGGCAGTTTAAAGGTAAGGTGCCATTTCAGAGCTTCAGACTTACGTATGAAGAAAACAACCGTAGAAGGTGTTTGAAGACTGATGTGATGTTCCAGAACTCAATTCCCTGCCACATGATATGTGTCCTGTGCAACATCTTAGAATTCAGTTGCCTGCTACAGAATATACATACTGAACAACAGTAATACTCAGTGTGGCTGGAAATGCATATAATAACCACTGTGAATAAGGTGGGCTTCCCAAAGCAGAAAATTTTGTTCAAGGCTGTAATTGTAAACTTAATTTGAAATCATGCATATGTCTTGAGTTTTAAGCAAGAGAAAATTTTTCTCATTGTGTATGTATATGTACTTTGTGTGTATGTGTGTATATATAGCTACATACAGTAGATAAATTTAAATGAAATCTTTTATTAAAATGTCTATCTTTTCTTTCTATAATAGATTGAACAAATGAGGACAGAGCTACTTCAGGAAAGAGCTGTAAAGCAAGATTTGGAGTGTGACAAAATTTCACTGGAAAGACAGGTATTTATGGCTGGCATACTATCACACTAGCAAGATAATGGGCTGGGTACCTGCCTTCATTAGGAAATCCAAATAAGCATTTAAAGAATACAATATTTGGTAGCTGTCACTATCATAGAATAGTTTGGGTTGGAGGGAACCTTTAAAGACCAACTAGTCCAACTTCCCCTGCAATGAGCAGGGACGTCTTCAACTGGATCAGGTTGCTCAGAGCCCCATCCAACCTGACCTTGAATGTTTCCAGGGATGAGGCATCTGCCATCTCTCAGGGCAACCTGGGCCAGTGTCTCACCTCTGTGAAGACATTGTGAAAAATTTCTTTCTTATATCTAGTCTAAATCCACCCTCTTTTAGTTTAAAGCCATTTTCCCATGTATAATCACAATGGGCCCCGCTATCCCACCATGGTGTGCTGCTGGAAGTACGTGTTAGAAAAAATGGATTCAAAACCATGAGTAACGCAATATTGGTAGTCAAAAGAAAATATTATGATATTGAATAAAGTCTTCCTATTTTCATATTTTTTTTTCTGTACTCCCTGGTTTAGCTTGAGGTTTGTCGCAGTTTATGTATTTCATATAGTAAACATTCGTACTATGTGTACATCTGCTTATATAATATGGCATTTTTGTTGCAATGAATGCAGACATCTCTCTACCACACAAATTCTGTCTAAATATTGGAGCATTAGACACATTAAAAATAAGAAATGTGACAGTTGATATGGTACACTTGTTTTAGAATAAACCGGAGATGTCAGTACAGAAACTTTAAAAAGCACATACACAGAAAAGACCGTAGAATGTCAAAGACACTGTTTTACAGTTTAGCTGTAAATCCTTTGACTGCTTTTGGATGACCTGTTCCTCAAAGTCTTAACAGGACTTAAGGAACACTGTTAAAAGTAGATCATAATTTTAAGCAATTGTGATTTTAGTCAAGTACTTTCTTCTGTAGGAACAAACAAGTGAAAAAATGGCATGCCTCTGAAAGAAAAGATACAGATTTGGTAGAGGACTTCTGCTCTCTGTCTAGGAAGGACTATGACTCATATGTTTCAATATCTGTGATGGAAAATACGTTAAAAATACTTCCTAGCTTTTTTGCAAGGTTTTATTTTGCATCTCAGTGATCTTTGAAAGCAAGATTACCATCATAACCCCTATCTGAGATCCAGAGGAAAGCTATCTTAGCAAGTCATAGTATTAGTGACAGTCTCAAGAGCATAGACAGGTTGTAATGGGAATTTAGAGAACACGTTTATACCGGACATCTCATTTGGTGCCTTAAATTATGTTAAATTGAACCCATCTTAAATTCCTTGAGAAAAAAGAATGCCACCTGCTGGTATATCCCATGTCCATGCTTATGTTTTAGTTCTGATTTCCCTATCATAGCTTTTTCAGTGTTTGAGATCTGAGATTGTGATTTGAAGTTCTGTAACAAAAAGCTTAATTTTCTGTTGCTCATGTACCACAGTAACAGCTTTGATAGGGTGATACTGGATGCAAGTAATTTCTTTTCTTTGTCTACTTTTTTTATCCTCCACCAGTGAGTTACAGGGGAAGAGTGCAGAATTGACAAAAGAATTACATGGAGAATAAGATAGATTCACTGCTATTTGAAGAATTTTGGCATATTAAAAAATGCTGTTGGAAGGAACTTGCAACCATATAAAGTTCAAAGGTCCATTTAAGCCCAAAATTTTAACTCAAGTTTAGCACTTAATACTTTTTAATAAAGCTCGCAGTAATGGCAGATGGGTTTGTAGTAAACAGTAAAACCTCACTGGCTCTCTTTTTTTCCATATTTACTAAGTTAAAAATACACTTACCATGTTATGTTTGTCTGGAGAAATTTATTTTATTTAACATGTTATTTACTAACATGAGCGTGTTTGTAGTAATCAGTTATGTTCCAACTATAGAATAAAGACTTGAAGAGCCGAATCCTTCACCTGGAGGGTTCTTATCGAACCAGTAAAGAGGGACTTGTTGCTCAAATGGAAGCAAGGATCACAGAGCTGGAAGAACGGCTTGAAAATGAAGAGAGGTGAAACTAGTTATGTTACAATCAAAACATGCATGTTTGTGTTTGTTAATATGGCGTCTTGCTAATACTAAGTGTCTAATAGAATTAACTTCATGGTGGTTTTTTTCTCACAAGCATCAAATTGAAGTGATTCCTGTTTCATACAAGTATTGTGAGTTTTCTTTTCAAATGAAAGCACACTAGAAGTTGCCTTATAGATTTAAAACTGGGCACAGTGCTAACATGGTTCCATACCTCATTATCTTGTAAATGTCTGATATGGTTAACAGGCTTAGAAATACTAAATATAGGTTAACATTTCCATTGTCACATTCACTTCATTGTTTGATCTTGAAGGAATGTATTTTTTTTTCTAAATGTTGCTCTGAAGACAGAAGAAATTCCCATTAGAGGTCTGTGCTTTTGAACAAATTTCCCTATAAGTTGTATGGAATCGGTAAATCAAAGCAGGGCCTGTAAGTATTTATTTAATTCTTAGAAAATTGCTAAGGAAGTATTTCAGCATTACTTGGAAGTATTTCAGTTCCTGTTTTTTACAAGCCTGTCTTTGGTTCGGTTTGTTTCTTCTAGGGATAGAGCTAATTTCCAACTAAGTAACCGCAGACTTGAGAGAAAAGTGAAGGAGTTAATGTTGCAAGTAGATGATGAACATCTGTCATTGACTGATCAAAAGGACCAGGTACCCAGAAAGATTGCAAATATCTGATGTGAATCCTACTAGCATAAATCATCATTTATAAAAGATAGGAGAAGAAATAGGTAGATAGTTTACCCCGTTATTTAGGAACTCTCATTTAGTGAGATTTGCAGTTTCCTTTGTGATCTTGTTCTTTGATCTAGTACTAAATTGTTATTGATTTCTACAATTATGAAAACGAAGCACATATAGAAGCAATGCTATAATTATGTTAAGAAATTAAGGCAGTTAAGAAATGTTAATGTTTCTTATGTTAAGAAATAACAGACAATATATGATTCTATGAATATATACACCAACAAATAATACATACTGGTTTGCCACCATAAAATTTTGTTTAAAGAAAGAGGCTGTTTATTGTTAAATACAGGCTATAAGTATTAAGCATACATTGATATTCTCAAGAACAATATGCTCTGTGCTTCCTGTGGTGTTTGTCAATTTGTTAATTCCTAGCATAAATTTGGGGTTTTTTTATTACATGAGTCAAATAGTTAATATTCTGCCCAAATACTGAACAGTGTGTTTCAAATTGCAGGCATTTGTTAAGGGAACAATCTTTTAAAATCCTCTTTTATATTATCTGACTGGTAAAGTTGCTTAACTTAGATAAGCTGTTAGCTCCAGTCTTTCCTTGTTGATAACTGGCTCTTGCTATCACATAATACTGCCTTACTCTACAAAAGCTGTGTTTGCTTGTGGCTGTTTTTTTCTTCCTTAAAAATTGTATCCTGTCGCTTTTCTCAAAGTCTAATGCTGACTTTCAAATACTTCTGAAGCATAGGATGGCAGTGTCAATGCACTGGCAAAGTTGTGTCTTTATTCTCCCTCTCATAGATGCTGGAAGAATAAAATTCCTTTATTAAAATAGTCCTCTAATCAGCTGACATGTAAATATTTCAGTTGAGTTTGCGTTTGAAAGCAATGAAACGTCAGGTGGAAGTAGCTGAAGAAGAAATAGACAGACTGGAAAGTGCTAAAAAGAAACTCCAGAGGGAACTGGAAGAGCAACTAGACATAAATGAACAATTGCAAGGACAGCTTAACACCGCAAGGAAGGAATTAAGGTAGGATGACTTGTTAGACCTTACAATTATGTATTACACCACCACTCACAACATTGCTCACTTGCTTCTTTAGTCCGTGAACTGAGGGACTCCTCTAACAAACTTCAGGTTTGTCATAAGCAGACAGAATTTAAGAGACAGACCTGTGAAACTTCTCTGCATTTTCTTTCTCCACAGACTTTCTTTCCAAGATCTGCCTGCTGAAGAAAGTCATTGAGGCAGGGAATAAAAAATAGAAAAACACTCTTATCATTTGTAGTAATAAAAATTTCATGGTAATGACTAAGAGGAACAGCTGTCCTGTGTTTAGTTTTCCTCAGCCATCTCTGAACATTTCAGTCTGCAAAGCTCTTATGGTTTCCCCTCACTGTGGCTACTGTTAAAGGTGCTTGAAAATGATTGATGTTCATTCTCTTGCATAAACTACCCCTGTTGGAGCACAAGTTTCTTTAGTATCCTTAAAAAATGTAAAACCTACCTGTCAATGTTTTGAGTTTTACGTAAGTGTTCTGTATGTGGATGTGCAGTTTTAATAGCCGAGATGTGTGTATTTTTGTTTTAGTAGACTGAAGAAGTCGCCAAGTAAATTGTTGGCTGATTCTGATGATGATGATGATGACGATGATGATTTCAGCACGGATGGCGATAGTCTCTGTGAAGTACCTTCAGGAAATAACTTTTCAAAAGATGATGACACAAAAATCTAAATAATTATCGAAACCGTGGTTCCTTGAAAATGCTGGAAGAATAACACAAATTATCAAGAAACTGGAAGCCAAATGACATAAAGGGATTTAAGAGTTGGGAATATAATATTTCCATTCATACTGTGCCATTTTCTTATTTGGATCTCCTCTGTTTATTATAGAAAACAGGGCTGCATTACAAAACTGCTATAAAACATGGATATAAATATGTAACTGCTACTGAAAACATCAGGCTAATGTTTCACATTGGAAATGTGATTTTGCTAAAATTCTTTTTAAGTAAAAAGCCATTTGAAACTAATTCAGGATTAGTTTGTAATTATTAAAATATTTTCCCTAGAATTAAGGAAAACAGAGAAGATTATTTAATAATTGTAAGTAGGGGAAAAATTATGTATAAAATGTAAATATTTTAAGCTTGATCTTTTTGTAAAGTTTCAAATATTATATAAATCAGCTTTATATGTAAAGTACCTAAATTTATACTGAATGCTATATTTGGGATTTAATTAAGAAAAAAATGAAAATGAATACTTTTTGTGCATTGCAGAACAGATTGACAGTTCCTGAGCCAGGAAGTACATTCCCATTTTAAAGCCAGTGCAAGTTCTATTGTTTGTATTCTGTACATTAGAGATCAACTGTTAATCCTGCCTGTCAACTTTAAAAGGCCCATCATACCTGCCTGGTGAGTGAGGCTTGCCTAGAGCTTTCCTCTAATCTTCGTTGGGGAAGCTTTCTGTTCTTAAGAGGGAAGGGTGAGAATGAGTTAGTTACTACTTGGCATCTTTCATTTCCTGAAATGGACTCCATACTGCCAGGGGCAGAACTTTATAAGCCTGCTCATTTGAGGGCATGAGCACAGGCTTATCTTAAAGTCTCTAAGGAGTCTCACTCATTCTATTTAATTCATTGAATTAAGTACATGCTTAAATTTATTTAGAATTGATCCCAAAATGTCGTGCACCTAACAAGCATTTGCACCAAGGAAACACAAAGCATGAAATCTGGTACTTTCTAATCTGTTTTTGAGCATCTGTTTGTGATATATTGCACTGTATGGTCATATATGGTAGTATTTCAGCTTACAAAAGTATCTGCATTTTGGGTGATCCATTTGTTCAACAAAGTTTGCTGGAAATTTAAAAGAAAAAAAAATGCAGGTTTTATTTTAAAAGAATTTTCAATTTTATTGCTAAAAATATAAACCTATCTTTTTTTGCCATTCTGCCATCGCAGCAGACCATTTCTGCTCCTTTGCAAATCTGGAATTCTAAGGAAAGTGCACTACTACACACTTTTGTTGATAAACCATAGCCTAGTCCTGTTTGATTATTAGTATTTGTCCCCAGTTCCAGGCCAGTGAGCACTTCTTCATTGAATGGACCAAGTAACAGCATAATTATAAAAATACTTTAAATTGGAGTTGCTGGGAGCTTCCATTACTCTTACAAAGGCATCTGCTGAAGAGGACAATTTTAGCAGCTATGAAAGTGAGACTGATAGGCTTGATTAAGGCAAAAGTCCTGACAATGGCAGTATCCATCTTCATACCATTATATGAAATGAAACTTCTGCCTGCGAGATCAGAAATATATTCATGCATAGCATATTGCAGACTCTTTTGCTATGTAATTCCCTTCAACTTGATGATTTGAGATATATGGAAAATAATATAAACGGTATAGTTGTAACATTCTGTCTCTGAATTTTGTATATCTTTTCAAGTGGCATACATCATATAATTTTTTACAGTACTAGCTTTACTATTTTGACAACATAGAAACTGCCTTTCCTCTAATACGATCTGCACTGTACCATACTGACAATCATCATATAACCTGTTGTGATTTATTTTTTGTTGTTTCATTTGCATGTTTATATAGGCTTAACTTTAAACAGCTGATTCCAATCTCCAGTATTCTGTTCTAATGTTCATAGATGACTTATTTCAAACCACTGGAAGAAAATCACTTAATGCATCTACCTCCAGTTACACTAAATTGTAAAAAAAAAAAATATAATTCACTTAAAATAAACAGCCAGCTCTTTCAGTTCTGCTTTGTGTACGTAGCTTGATATGACAATTGAATTTCATATGCAAGATGCTTATGTTTAAAGTATAACAAAATAATTATTTGGGAAACACCGATACTGTAAGCAAGTTTCTGCATTTTCTTCTTTTTTCTGCTTTCTTAGTAACTTGTAAGGCAGGTGGCAGGTTGTAAATATCTAGAAGTCTCCTTTTCTCATTTGAACTTATAATAAGTTAGAAGGAGGGAGACGCATTGTTGCGGACTCCTAGTGAGAGTGATCCTGCTTCTTAGACCTCCCTCCCCAGGTGTGTCTTCATAAAAAGAACTGATCTTTAATTTGTTCATTTAGACTTAGAAAGAGCATTTCCTCTTTAGAGTTCTCAAATGAAATGACTGAAATAAAATCTTAAGATGTTGAAAGGGGTCTTTCAACTCATTCAGAAAACAGTTGTAGCTCTGTTTTGTGATACGTGCTACTTATGTTGAGGGTAGGGTCTGGGTCTTGGTTGCCACGAAAAACCACAGGTAATAGCTTAAGATGTCTGATTTGTGCATTCCATCTCGTGGCAGTTTTTCATCAAAACTCATCTTAAGTCAAGGTTTAGTGTAGAAATTTTTTTCCAATATTTCCATATAATCTATTTTTAAATGAATTTCAGGAGAAGCTCTTGACACATCAAGCAATAGGGAGAACATGTGAAGAAGCATGGTTGTGAGACATTGGGTGCCTAGAAGTTTGTACAAACATTGGAGTTTCTGGTCAGTTACAGACAAAGACTTGGTGTGAATTCAGAGCTGTAGAGATCTTCAGTTTTCTCTGACAATACCATAATATCTCTATAAACAAACAGGTCCACTTTTGTTATAAGCCTAAATCACTTTTGATATAAGCCTAACCTTATAACTTATACTGAACTTTTTGTCCTTTCTGGAATTAATGGCCTTTTGCATCCCACCGAGATTTTGACCACTTTTATGTGTGAGATATTTCTATAGAAACAATATTTCTTCCATTAAAATTCTGTTCTGCCTAAGTATACGTGTTTTTCAAAGCTACATAAGATTAATATAGCCATATTAAATTCCTGACAACTTTTGGTTTTGGGAATCAAATCCAAGTTCTGTTTTGTGTATTTTTACTAATCTGTTATGCTCCGGCAGATCCTCTTGGTTTTCTGAGCCTAGTTTTGCAGATAGGAAAATACAAATTAACTTCTACGAGAGTGTTTTGATGTTTTAGATTCCTAGCATTTGGCACGGACTTCAAGATCTTTCAATGGCAATTGCTATACAATGCAAAATATGTAAATTTAAAACCAAGTAAGTGAACAAAATGCTCCTGTCCTCTATAAACTCCTCATTCACTATCCAAGTAATAAAATTAAGGGTATTCTTCACATAATATGGTTTTAATGCCCTTGGGTTTGGGAGGCATCTCTTTTCATAAAAGCGTTATAGTCTTTCAGACATCGTATGTCTTTTTAGTCCATGGGGAAAGAAAAAAGAAAAGCTGTCTTCTTGCTGTGTGCTGTACCTGCTTCCCTGCACTTCATTTTATTTAAGGAAAACTCTAGGAAAACTCTGTACTATGCAAGTAGGATTTTTTTATTGTTCAATCACCAGGCAGGTTTCTCCCCCATAATGTAATCTCTTGGCAATGAGGCAGATTAATTAACAATTACAGTCTATTCCTCTGATTTATTCTCATTCTTCTCAACTTAATTCTTTCCTTTTTCCTGATTAAATAATCTGTTCTGACTTAGAGCTGATTTTCTAAACTATTCCAGAAGCCTTGTGCATTCCTCATTTTTTTTACAGACCAGCTGTGTGCTTTGCTGATCTACAAAGTGCAGTAGCTTCAGCTTTTAGGTTTTTTCTGGATTGCGCAGCATATTTCAGTAATTAAGTGTTGATGTTTTTAAGCTTACTGGAGCTACACATTTCATCTGCTTAATTTCTTTGACTATTGCAAAATGTTTAAAGACTTCGCTAAAGGAGCACCATTCTTTAGAGATTGCTAGGGTTCATAACATTTAATTTCTTCTTTTTTACATAAGATGCTTATTAGGTCATGTTTAACAGTCTTATCCTTCTATGTTTTAGTGGGGATAATTTCATTGTTATTTCAAAATTTGTTCGTGAGCACTGCTCTATTGAAAAAAAAGTATAGAAATGAATAAAAGGGGGGTTTGGTATTAGAGGTTTTTCTTTTAACTTCTAAGAAAGGAAAAGCTTACTAGAAGTGCAGTAGTGAACCGGATTTACCTACCACAGTAGAAGTGTGACAGCCCTTTAACAGTTAGTACGAAGGAATCTCATGTGAGGTCAGCATAGACTGTATGTTTTGTGTAAGAGGGAACATCTAATCTTTTCTCCGCTTCTAATAACAATTTGCTGTTTTAAGTGGATCCTGAAGCTTCATGCTGTTAGCAGAACAGCAGGCAATTAAAAAAAAAATTCTGAGCACAGGTGGATGATGAAAGTTTAAACTCTCCATGTTGCCAGTATGAAAACTGTAGGAACACATCTATGTGGGTGCAGAGAAGGGACTCATTATAGGTAGGCTGAGTTTTTCTGTGTCCTTCTGCTTCTTCAGCAGAATGGACTTTCTGAACTATGCTTTTTGTATTAGGTTACAAATCTATTTTCGCTAGTTTCAAGCAGTACTTTTACTTTGGTTGCATGCAGTCTGGTTAGGGTGAAACCTACCAATGGCATAACATGAAGTAAGGGAGAAAATACAGACAGTAAGAAAGATCAATGCAGGATCCAGTTCTGATTCATTTGATTTTGACCATCTCTTTGCTCCTCAAAGAGCCTCGCACTGAATGTTGCTTAAGCCGTCTTAAACCTACAGGTACCTAACTTGGATTGGGATAGATGTAAGATTTTATTTCCAGGGAAAGAACGTAACGGTTCAAGATCAGGGTGGTGGGGAACCTTTTGAAGTAGTGCTAAGAAATGCCTATTTCCTGTATGCATTTGCAGCAAAGATTCTCAAGAGAGTCCATCTGAGACAAACAATAGTGCTGAAAAAGGAGCAGCGTATATTTCAGATACTTCTGTGGATGCGGTGTTAATGGAGACCGATCAGCTGCATACCCCTGTGCAGCACAGGTAGTTCTGTTTGGCAGAAATGCTTTTAGCATTTTCAGACCTTAAATACCCAGGTGCCTGCTAGTATCAGAAGCATCTATTTTATGTGAGTTACTTTTTATTTTATCCTCTTTCCAGAAAGAAATTATGTGTTTAGCTTGGTGCTTTCCCTTGGATTTGGCTTTTTGTCAAAGATGTGCTTAATTCTGTGGGGTTTTTTTTGTGAGAGATAAAGAAAACCTTGCTGGCCTTAGAGTGGAAAGGGAGATGGAACTTTATGGGACTCATCCCTGAGAAACCTCAATCTGTGCCAGAAATGAAATTTACTTTTCTAGAAAGTAGTTCCACTGTGCATATGAAAGCTGAGCTGTTGATTAAAAGGTCACATCTCACACCCACAGAGCTGGCTATTCTCAGCTCAGGCCCCAGCCTGGCCTTTTTACCAGGGAAATAAGGACCGAGACCTGGAACTTGACTTGCCTGAGGCTGGCAGCATGTGATTTCTGGACTACAGTTGAGATTGGTATACTTGTAATTTTGTTTGTTAAGTTTTTTGGTTAAAGTACAGCAAATACTATTTAAGAAAAAAGGACTCGTTGGGTATTCGTGACTGGAGCATGCAAGAGCAAATACCTTTGCAGGCACAATGCTCTCTGAAGGCAGAGGGAGATGGGTATGCATTGCTGCAAGTGTAGTATTACCTGATATGGTGCCTGACTGAAAACATAATCCCGACTGTTTAAAATTGATACACAAACTCAGTGGCTTCTGTGACACTGTGGTTACTGTAAATCTTTCCCAGCACAAACCATCTTCATCTGAGTTCCGGCATTTTCTTGGATATCTGCTGTGTAAAAGAGCTTTTCAACAGGCTCCCAACAAGCCTATTAATTTGTCTTTTAAACTTGTTACCAAAAGGAAAACAAAAGAAGGTAAACCATTCAGAGAAGATGAGGTGGTCTAATAGTTGGAAGTAGAGCACTGGGAACCAGGAGGAGTCTGGTTTCTAATCCATTTGGGCTGCTGCTTTAGTTCTTGACGTCCTTGTACTTTTGTCAACATGCCTAGAAAATGGAGCAAAAACTAATGCTTGGCAACTTGACACTGTGTCTGCTGGTGAAACATCCGTGATAAAAATGTTAGGAGGAAATGCCAAGGATCTGATTTCTCAGAGTATCTGTTTTCTGTGCTGTGTTTAGCTTGTTGCCCTGCTGCCTGGGATATGCTGCAATGTTTTCTGAGTGGGGAGCTGTTTTACTTGCCACACATCTGAGACTGAAGGTCTGCAGTACTGGCAGCTCTGTGGAGTGTTTTGCTGCAGAACGACAGCTTTAAGTCTCTATTTCCTTGCTTTGTGGGGAGTTCCAATTTTTATTTTCAAATAAGAAAATAGTTTATTGTGTAACAGGTAGAATGGTTATGAAAAAATGTTAAGGAAAAAATAAAGTCAGTCAAATAAATCTTGCAGAAGTCCAATAGAAGCTGTAACATCAGCCAAACAAAGAAAGGAAGCTTCCTGAGTTGGGCTATGTTTACTTTAAATACAGCTCACTGTGCCTTGCTATTTCAGTACATATCGTGTGTGGTATCCAGCTATTTTAAAGATAAGATCAAATCCACAATTCAGATCAAAACGTCTTTCCCAACTGTGAACTTCTCGAACATTACTAAGAGTCACAACGAAAGCCCATGGTCTATGTGGTGCTGTACGCGATACTGCACGTGATACCGCACAAGGGTAAATATTTGTCTGGATGTCCAAGCCTGCTATACAGCCCAATAGAATTCATCTTTTCAGTTTGCCTGGCTTCCCTTGGCAAGGAAACTTTTTCAGATGGACTGAATTTAATAAGCATTGTGGGATAAACACAGAAGAGAACAGCGTGAGTAAGAAATAGACCTACTACAGCTACTTACCTGTATGAGGGGAAATGAATCTTTGTATGTGTGCACACGATAAGCCTCCTGTATGCAACGTACCATACGGGGTATTGATACAGAGTGGGGTAACAGAAGGCAAACTGCAGTCTACTTAACCTCCTTTCTTCTTCTGTCCTTATTGCTGTTGCTGGCTTCTCTACTGAGAAAATAAGCGACAGTGGCATTGGGAAACACCTGCTCAGTAAGCTACAGTCATTCATGGCAGCAGTAAGCTTGTGCATATACAACAAACCAGCTCGAAATACTTGCAAACTCAACTATTTGGTTTTTAAATGAAAGAAGTTCATTTGAATACGTGTATATGGTCAACAAGCATATGTTTACAATAGGTCTCATGAAAGTATCTTTTCAAAGAGAAAACTGAATTTTCATCAGACCTGTCATCCTGTGACAGGTCCCATGAGGCAACTCCCAGCACCCATCCCTGCTGGGCCAGCTACTTACCACCCTATGGAGGCACAGGTCAGTATCTCAGAAGTACCAGTTTGTGCTATGCTGTGATATGCTTTCTAACATGGTACCTGGCTGACAGTCTCTCTTGCATTTCCCAGCTGCGGTCCTTTCGTCATCAGTGACAAGTGCAGACACTGTTGGAAGACCCAGTGCATGGCATTAAATGTACCAGGGCAGAGAAGAAGTGAGGAGTCCTGACCACCAGATGTTTGGAAAACATAAAGATAACATTAGCTTGTTCACAGAAACACAGGTTCCCAGGTGCTGACAGAAAGATCTGGCTCTTTGATTGGTGGCTGTTGGAAGATTTTGCTTTTTTGAGTGGGGAGATTTTTGTTTTGTTTTTCCTTTTGGTCAGAGGGTAAAAAAGACCTTAAAACAGCCTGGGGAATCGGTTGTTTTCTCTAGGAATCTCTAGGGGTCTTCTCCCTTAGGAGTGAAATCTTGACTAGATGTATGGGATTTTATTTTACTTATATTTTTAGCTTGCCTTGTGTCCACAAGTAAAGTGAGAGGCAGGCAGTAGCTGCAGTCTGCTGTGGCGATGTTGCCAGGCTGGTAGTACAGGAAATGTCATGATACATTGTGGGCATGACATTAAACACCTATCTTTCACTTTATTTGAGCAAAATAATGAGCTTTTTGTACTTGTACAATTACTGCGTATTTAGCCTCTTGTTACATTGTGTTTGTATTCACCTGGAGGACTTTTACTGTAAAGCTTACCATGCTGTTTCCAGGAAAGGCAGGTGCTTATGACTCAAAGTGGGATGACACACGCCCCAAGATCCTGTGTATAAACTGCAGCATCTGTAGCAACTGTAGATGTCAATGTGCTACCAAAGGAATGATGTTGACAGTTACATGTGAAAGGCATTGCAGGTGGCAGAAGAGAACTGAATACCTGGAAATTCAGTAGAGCGGGGAGTCTGCCTAGATCTATTCTATATGGCCTCAAGCTTACTACCAGCACCAAGGATGAGTAACTCCTTGGTAGAGTAAGTCTCCACACCGAGTGATTAAATAGACCTGTACTTCCTATACCCCCGAAGCCTAGAGCATCAGATATTGCATAACTGGGCTTTGATTCCACAAACTTTTATAAGTCTTGTAATTTTAGTTTTTCTTCTCAATAATATGAAGATACCATCCAGCCACAAATCATATTGGTGATACTCACTGCACAAACTGCAGTTACACTTCCCTGAAGCCTTCATGCAGCAGAGTACAAACCTGGGTGTGCACAGTGGCCAGTGACCAGCTGCAAGGCCCTTTGAGGATGCTCTGCAACTGGGGGCAGAGAATCAGATAAAAGCAGCACATTTTAACTTTGACTGGCACTTTACCTATATAATTTTTACAAATTTAGAAGTAATATGAATGGAGAAAGGGAGATTGATACCCATTAACGCTGCTGTTCTAAAACTTCGCTGTGCTTTGCAGAGCTTGACATTTCTGGCTCTTGAGAAAAATGAAGTAAAAAAAAAAAAATGGCGTGGGGTGTGTGCATAAAAAGGAAAGCTGATGCAAGTTTTCTGGAGAGAGAAGGACTATTTTTTCTGTGGAAAGCGTTTGAAAGTCTTGGTCATGGGAAGTGACTATGATGTGCCAGACAAGTTGCTCGTCTCCCCAAAGGCGCCTGGGGAGTGTGCCAGCAGGTGGCAGCAGAGAGTGGTGGTGCTGGTGGCCATAGCCCTGGGGGTGCCCCTGCCTTCCTCTCAGAAGTCCTGCAGACGAGGGTCTTAACTGCATTTTGCAGTTATGTTTTAATACATCATGAATTGTGTTTAATGATGTTCTCTGTATACCATCACTGTATGCATTTTTCCAAAATGCAGGGGTTTGTTGCAAAGAATCTCATGCTTATATCCATGAAGCGGGTGACAACTGCCTTACTTTGTTGATGTAATCCTTCAATAAAGTGAGGATGACAAAATTCATCACTCTGCACTGCTAAGCAGCCAAGGAGCCTGGCTGTGGCTGTCATTGCAACTGAGGTATTGCACCCTCCCTGTTGACTTGTGTTAATTATACCCTAATAGTGCACCCTTTGTCTTCTTTTCCTAGGCAGCAACTGGTGTGGAGCCCATCATGATGCTCCCTCTGCAAAGAAGGTTCATATATAAAGCAAGCTAAAAGAGAGATTGATGTGCTAAAGGCTATCTTGAAGCTTTGGAATCTTGAGATTGAGGTCCTGCCAGAGCACAAGTTTCTTGCAAGATGGGGGAAATGATTTAATTCTCCTTGGACATCAGTTCTCTTGCAGTGAAATACAATACAGAACAGACAGGTTACCAATGAGGAAGTAGTCTGTACAGAAGGTGACCTGCTGCTCAACAAAGATCCTTTTCAATATAGAACCACAGTCAAAATAGCATTCATCATGGGAAGGTGCATGAAGAAAGGTATATGGTGCTTTCCTAAAAAAGTACTGCTGCTGTAAGAAGTACTCAGATACTATTGCGTGACTAAGGGAACAGAAAACGGGGTGGTCCTGAGTCTAGAGAAATTAATTTGTGAGGGACTGAAAGAGCATAGATAACATCTACTCTTTAATGTTGACAATCCCCAGAAAAAAGCAAGGAGAATCAAAATTGTTACATTTTAATATGGCATTAGGTGCTGATGATGGTAATTTAGCAGGAGACAAAAGTTCACAGCCAGCAAAAATACCCATTATTCATGAAGATGTGTCATCAGGAGTTACTAAACCTATAGTTCAGGAAGTAAACCAGTCTCTAACGACTAGAAATCCAGGGAGATATTTGGAGGGAGTGGGAGGATAATTAATACCTGTCTCTTGTGAAGTTCTTACATATCTTTCTGAAACAGGAAATCCTGGCAACTGACAGAGAAGATAACTCTGATGCAGCCTGGGCATTGTACTACTCTGCATAATACTGAGTGATGATCAGGGAGGCAGTATGAGGTAGTTCGTGGCTGGCCGGACAATGACTTGACGGAAAGAATTTACCAGAAACAGAGTTGTCTTTTGTCTCAACATTTGAAGGTATTCTCAAACAAATGATTTTCAATACTGGTTTAGACCTGGGTTCATTCCACCTAACTTCAGGCACTGACCTAGGAAGATGTCAGCAGTGTAAGAGAGGTATAAACAGGTATGTTACATTGGAAGGCTGGAGTGTTCACATTTGTGGTCTTTCTCAGGAGTTTCCTGAGTTTTAGTTGGGACTTGTTAAGATCCTAGCATCACTCTCCTCTCACTGAAACCGTGCTTACTGGAATATGGGTCAACACTAGTGGCCAGCCCAGTTGCAAAGATACTGATTGTGACATGCACAATATGACACCTGCAGACTAGTGAGTCTTGAGCACTTGCCATTTCACAGTGTGGACCTTGAGGGTTCCTCCACTTTTCTAGAATTCACACAGGACAGCATGAACTGTAGTGAAATGTGTGTGGTTTATTTACTGGTGACCTACACTTGCCATGTCATCAGGAATCTGTAAAATTTTATAGGTTAGCAAGACTACTTGAACAGGTTCTCCACTTGGCATTGCCAAGTTCTGTACAAAATCGTGCTCTTCTAGCCTGAGGGAAACCTCAGAATTTCTACACAGGAAAACCCTGATCTTTTTGGAAGTTTTTACATTAAAATGATCAGATGGTATTTACCAAAAGACAGCTAAACATTCAGCCAAAGCAGTGATAAGTGTCTAGGCTACACACGGCTGAAGCATTGGAATTCAATTTTATCTACCTAACAGGGTAAGTCAGCGAGTTATAACCTTTGTGTTGCTGATGCAAAGTGGTTGCTGGTACCCAAACATGCTCACTGAAAGGTAGCCAAAGGATCTGACCTCTATACTGCAGCTGTTTCTGGTACTGTCAGACAAAGAGCAATCTAACCACAGACTGATTCCAGAGAATTTGATGGGATGTGTGGAAACTATGCCAAACACCTGCAGTATTAATAGAAGATTAATAAACAACATCAGCACAAAAGGTTAAAAACTGAAGAAATTGTACAGGTTCTGTAGATGGGAGAAACAAACAAAAGACATTTGAAGAATATATTGGTGTACTTTTCATTTGAATGCTTTAGCAAAAAAGTACACTGTGTGTCACAGGACAGCAGATTGATGATTCTAAAGTGTTTCTTACTCCCTCAAATGGCTTACTCAAAGAAAAAGAGCTAGCAATTAACAAGCATCAGATGTTTCAATGTATCCAGTGCATTCTATTAATGTATTAAATATTATAACCTCTGTGCAATTTCTGTAGAAATTACTGGGAATTTTGCTGTTGATTTTAGAGGGAGGGATATTAGGCTCTTTGTTACTATATTAATTGTTTGGTAAACATTTCTCCAAAAGGTAGGAAGATAGAAATTTCCAGGGGCAGATTGATGGTCTAACATCCTGTTTTCACCAGTGGCCAATTCCCAGGGCCCCATCGGAAGGCAAATCCCCTCCTTTCCTTCCCCCCATGTCTAGTGTCAGTTGTGCCACAGGAGATTACTGTCAGTCTCTCGGATCATTGCAAGCTCTGGGGTGAACCTGACTGATAGCTCTGGCTGATTTCATGCTTGCCAGCTCACCATTTTGTCTGCCCCAAACCTGCTCCTGTATATATACGTGTATGTATCTCTTCCTTCAACACTAGTATCTTCGTTGTTCAGTGACCTATGGCAGTAGTGGATCTCCAGGTTAATTATAAAGAGCAATGAGATATTTCCTTTGTACTACTTTAATTCTATTAACCTACATTAATATCCAGAGCGCCTTCGTTACTTCTCAGTTATTATCAGGCAGATGCTAGTAAAAACGAAAGCAGAAGTAGGGCAATTGTCTTTTAGTGATTTTTTTTTTTTGTGTGTATATGTGTGTGTATGTATTTCTGTTCCTGTTCTGGAGCAAGGAGAATAGGTGTTCCAGACAAGTCTGTTCTAAGCACTCGTTGCTATCCATACCCCTCTTATATCTGCTTTCTCTGCTTACATTAGAAGAACACAGCAGTTCTAAAATCAGCAAGATTTAAGTTATACTAACTAGAAGACATTGTTAATTGAATATCATACATGGAACTGTGTATGTGTGTATTTAATAAAAGCTTTGTGAATGGGAAAAGAACATCCCTTTCAGAAGCTGCATTTTGGGATAAATACAGCAGCCCTATAGTGCTTGCTTTCCATGCTGAAATACTTATGCAAAAAACAAACCTGCAACAGGGAAGAATTTAAATACAGCTCTTGAGATATGCCATTTTTGTTTCCCCCTCCCAGGCTTGGGATGGGTTTCTGCCCAAGCGAGCTGTAGGATGTGTGACCTATTAGGCTGACTCAAGGAAGCCGAATGGAATCCCATGTGTTACTCAGTCCAGCCACTCCAGTAACTCTGGTAGATTTTCAAGCTTTCGGGTAACTTTTCTCAAAGATTTCCAGAGGTGAGAATAGTGCTCTATTAACCTATAATAAATAAACTTCTTGAAGAAGTAATCTGGGTAGGCCAGAAGTGCAGCAAAATGCCTAAGTGTGGTCAAATTATGAGAAAGAATAGCAGTTAATCATTGAGGGAAATTCAATTTACAAGTTAATGCGAATAACATCTTTGAGAAATCTGTATCTACAAAATCAAAAGATATTATTAAAATTAATTTGGGCAGCTAAAGACTTCATCAATAGACGTGGTTTGAAATCGTTTTCAAAGGCATGTCTGAAGCGCTAGAGACAGTGCCAGGCATTTGAATAGAAAGAGTAAGATAAAATGGAGTTAAGATACTAAAGAAAACCAGTCTTCCCCAGAATCTGCAAAGAGTTTGTCATAATATAGTCACTGTGTGTGGCTTTCTGTGCATTTTTTTTTATTCATTTCCCTTAAATTCAAGTAGTTACGTTAGGCCCATTAAATTCTAGGCACATTCTGATACACGGGGAAAGCAGAATAATTTTATGGAGACTTCTGCCATCCAAATTTCCTGATTGGAATACTTTATGGCATAAGTCACAACCCAGCAGAAGTGAATGGGTCTTTCAAATAATTTCAAAGGTCTTTTGATCAACTACTCGCTTCTTTTTGTTGTGGTTTTCTCTGGAGAGAGAAACCTGAAGGGAATAGTTCCACTGCAGAAACAATTTAATTTCATAGTAGAAACTTTAATTTCTGATATGAGTGATCTTGCAAACTGGTTTATTTTCTTTTGTAGACCAGCCTTTGTCATTCAAAAGCCACAGATTTACTTAGCTTTCACATTATCATCAAACAGGCAGAAAGTCAGGAAGTCCTGCTCTGCTGTCCAAGGCACTGATACCTGTTTGATCTGTTTCTGTCTGTAATATTTTTTGAAAGTGTCTTTCTGGAATAGTTCAAATCACTTGCTCTGTGACCCTTGCTAACTGGATGATGCACCATGTGCAGGTGAAAGAAAAACATACTCCTCCTCCTGCGCTGAAGCAGCCTGGAGGTTGACGCACTGGAAACCTGGGGAGTGGCCATCCAGATACAGTGTGAGACCAATCTATCAGTGGTTAGGTGTGTGAATCCATTTCCTTCCTAGGACTATGTCTATCGTTGGAGGGGCATTTCCCTAAGTAATATTTAGGCATTGTGGTTGAGCTATTAGTAAGTACCCGTAACTATTTAGTCCTCCCTACACTCCCTCCTAATAACTTTACTTCCGTTTGGCCCAACAATATTTTTGTATTGATTACAACTTCTTTTTCTATTATTGTAATGACCTATGCATACAGGAAATGAGACAATGCTTGGTGACAGGATAAGAAAATTTTGTTATACTGTAGATACAGATAGATCCACTAGAATGTTTTTGCAGGTGGAGGGACCAAAGTTGTTCTGATGAAAGTCTTCTGATATCAGGAGTCAGTATGACCTGATATTTTATGGTTAAAATAGCTCCCCTTACACTTTGTTTTCTTTTTATAACTTCTAATAAACTTATTTTTAGTATGTAGAAAGAAAATAAATAATAGAACCAGCTCTTCCAAGTGTACTTCACAATTTTTATGCACAGCTTCCTGTCCTGGCTCTGTGTGTGAACAGGCCATGGGCTGGGAGAGTCATTAAGAACTGTGTGTGTGCCATTCTGAGATGGGGATCATGGAGGCCCCAAACCAGATCTAAAACAAGGGGGAAGACAAACAACCAAGAACTTAAGTAGCATCTCTGCAGATGTTTTAGACCGCCATCTGGTTGCTTTGTTAGTTAGAAAAATGTTCCATCATCCTCTGCCCTGAAGCAGGGCTGAAGTCCACCACTTGCTATTCTGGCCTTCTACCATAAAATAGGGCTGAAGCAAAGCACAGGTTCCCCCCTCCCCCACCTTCTTCCTCTTCTGTTTCCTTTCCCATGGAGAAATAAAAGTGAAATGTGTCTCAACTTCCCCTTTGTAAGCTAAAAGTCATCAGTCAAATACATGCAGTGATTAAGGGCCTGTCCTTAATGCTCCCACTGCCTGAAATCTGTCCATTCCTTTTGCTTACAGAAGAATTTGCACTTCACAATTTATTTCTGCCTGTAAAATTTCCTTATTTCCTGCCACATTGACAATGCTGAAATCAGTCTTTTGAAAGATACCTATCCTTTGATATTATCTCCATGGAGTGGAATATGATTTTAAGTGCAGTTGCCTAACAATATAACTGTGGTGCTAATGGTGGGGTGTGCCTGTTTTCTACTCTCCTACCTACCGTCACCAGTTCAATTACATGACCTGGCAAGTCACGCCCCTGGGTGAACAATGGTGCTACTCCTGTGCTGTGTTATTTTTACATGACATTTATGCTGAACTGTCCTGCCTGCGCGGACGGACTAAACTAAAATCTACTCCTGAAGAATGAATGACAGGCTTCTTGTGTCGCACGTGTGTCTCAGACCACGTTGCTGTGGGCTGTGACCCAGTTGTTAACTGAGTGGGAGACCTATATGAAAGAGGAAATGGTGAAGATGAGTCATGGGGTGCTACTTTTTCTGCTGAATCAGATCTGGATTGATGGCCTATGTTTCAGCAAAATCTGAAGTGATGCCATCTAAATCCCTACAAATTTGGGACTGAAAAATGACAGTGCTCTTTTTTCAATTCATACACGGCCACATAGTCATTCATGATAAGTGAAACTGTCCTATATTTGTCGCGATATATTTCCTGTTTCTCTGTTGATTTTTTTTTCATTTAATAAAATAAAAACCATGACTATAGCTGTGTAAATATTATGACTTAAATGCTCAGTCAAAAGCGCTTGCAAATAAAGCTAAAAATAACTCTTTTTCCTGAAAACCATGCCTTTCTAGGGCTTTGTAGCCTTCTTTAAAATCTTAGCAGTAATTTTTATTTCACTATAAATTGTTTTTTAAAAATCTGACTCTGCAAATGATAGCTACCAGGTGTACCAGGTATGTGTACCTCATCTTTTCTAACTGCTAAGTGCATAAACTCTGTGTAATACACTGACATACATATATATGCATAAAGGAAGATACAGAATCTTGTTACTGTTATCATTACCTGATTGGCTTCAATGAACTTGCTCTACATTCTTGCCCGGATATGGCTTTGGGTGATTAACCCATTCTCTTCGCCTTTTTTCTCTCTTCCAAAGGAAATGGTGGCACACATTGCATTGTATGATTTATTGAGCTATGTAGCATTTTGTAATTTTATTGATATATAGTTAAAAAAGTACTTTGAGAACCTCAACAGAAAGATGCACTTTAAGTAGGGTAACTATTAAAAGCAGAAAACATGAAAACAAACATTTGTTGCAATTATAGTCTGTGACTTTACATTATCCGTAAAGATGGAATAAAACTAGTATTGCAGGTAACTCCAGGAATTCCTTTTTTTATTCAACCATAACTGAAATAATTCAATTCAACCACAAGTGAAATAATCACATAAAATGGGTACTAAGGGCGTATTCTGCATTTCAAACTCCTGGTGTGGGAATTTCTAATTATAGATTTGTATATGTGAGATCAGCAGGGGAGGCTCTGAGTTTCTGTAGTGATCCTGTATTAGCTGTGTACCAAGAGTGTTGAGCGACAGCAAATAGTTGTATCAAACGGTTTGAGAAAGGATATGATGCTTGTAGCTAAACCAAGCTGGACATTCAGAAAGCTTTGTATGTGTTACGTTGCTTCAAAAGGACAACTATAAACCACAGTAGCTCCAAATTCAGCAAAGATGCATTTGCCAGTGAAAGAAGAAATATTGCTCAAGAACTGAATGAATATATATTATATAATATATTGGGTTTTATATATAATATATTGGTTTTTATATTGCATATAAGGGGACCTATAACTACGGAATTTGAGGACTCAGTTTCTGGTATGTGTCCACTACCAAGTTGTGTTGTGATTGTTAGCAAGCAAAAAATTTTAAGCTGTAATGCTCAAAAAGGAGAGCTTGAGAGTTACATGGTGCTGAGCTAAGTGTGTGTCTGTAGCATTCAAGGATGAAAGCTAGCACAAAAAAGAAACAGTTCTGAGGAAAAATAGGTGATGAAGCCCACAGCTCTTACTGAGTCTGGTTCTGAAATATTTTACATGCACCTGTCCATTTGACAACCTCTGCTATAAATGGGTTTCATGCCTTAGGGATGATGAAGGTAGAATAGATTTTAATCCCCCTGGAAAGTGAAGGCTATTAGAAGTTAATTATAACACCTCATTTTACAGCAATATAAATGGGGCTTTATAACCTTAATGACCACAGGTGTGAGTTCTTGTTCAATTTGTAACTCTGCAATTATTCCCAAATCCCACAGGATTAATATTCAAGTTGATCAAGTGTTATTGAAACTTTGCTGCTTCTTCTGGACTCTGTCAGAATTAGCCTGAAGATAGAGAGGAGATTTTGATGAAAAAAAAAAAAATCAGCCTTTTGTTGTACCCACATTTAGGCAATTTGTTAAGGTAAGACCAGGCTACTCACTCCTGCAGAAATTCTTCTATAATCTGCTATTCTGTGAGGGCAGACCTACTTCCTACTCCATGTATTGTATGCTCTGTTGCCCATCTTGTGACCAAGGGCTTTTCCTGTAAAGGCCTGTTGATTCTGTGATATCCTGTTTCATTTTTCCCACAGAATAATGATCATTGGGCCCCCTGGGAAAAAAGATTTCAATAATGCTGGTGATGGGCAACAAGGCAGCCTGCAAAAAAATGAACAAGGTAGCTACACTTTAAATTTCTTGCAGTTTCTGTGTAATTATATGGGCTGTTTCACAAGTATTGCTCCAGATACTCATACTATAGTGTCATCTTGTAATTAATCTGCTGTGCCTTTGGATCATTGCATTTGCAAAGCGCTGCGAGGTTTTGAACCGAAAGCTCAGTCTCCTGCTCAGATTATGTTCTGCCACCACATTGTATATTGTCTTTGACCAGTCTGTACGAATTGTATACCTTTTGTGTAGTCTATCCAATAGCAGAAATCAGTAGAATACTGTTGGTTTAGTCAAACTAATTCCCAAGTAGTGAGTTACTTTCTATTCCTCCATCCTTTTTCTGTAAACTAGCGCTATGTGCAAACCACAGGCAGCACAGCTCACGCAGTGTACTATGATCTTTGCAGGGGAAAAGGAGCAGTAAACTGTTTTAAACCTGCTTCAGACTATATCAGAACCAGGGAGGTAAGGTCACAGGTCCTGGCAAACAGGGACCAGCTGAAACCAAGCAGATTTTTCTCCTTGATCTCTCAGGGAGTGACTCTATGGATTGTTACTTAAGAATCTCCATTGGGCATGAGAGAAAATGGCTAATGTGGCATAATGAGCTGCAGCCAGAAATATATGCAGAGCTTGCACTTGGCAAGGACACACTGGGCACAAGAGCTCCTTTCAGAGCAGAGGAGAACTGTTGCTTGCTAGAAGCCTGTCACTTTATCACTGTTGGTTGTGAGGCTAAAAAGATAGTGGTCAGAGGTTCTGTCACAGGAGAGCTATCAAGAAAGCAAACTCACAATTCAAGAACCTCCAGAGTCAGTAGTTGTAGATGTATCTTCATGTTTTATAGCCCTCCTAGCTTGTCTTCTTATGAGTTTATTCATTTGCTTTTTGAGAGCATTTATACTTGTCATAATGAGAGCATCCTTTGCGATAATTTAATTTTGCACATAAATGTGGTGCCTGGTTTACTTCAAATCCATTGTTCCCAAGGGTAGGAAATAATGAATAGCCATTCCCCATTCACTTCTGCATACCAGTCATGATCTTCTTTCTACACCTTTGTTGCCCATTTCCCACCATTTTCTTTTGTCCAAGCTGAAGATCCCAAATCTTATTCTCTGCACCCAAAAATAATTCTATAACTTCGAGCTTCTTTGAAGCCCACCTTTGAAGCCCTTTGAAGTACATCTCATATTGCTGCCATGTCTTCTCTTGAGCTTCCTTTTCCAGCTGGGGGATACCAGGTGTTCATTCAATGCTGGCAGCTGGCTCCATAATCACTGTAGCGTATCAGAGCTTTGGGGATGGAAAAAGTTACTCCAAATGTTGCTTTCATGGATAGAGAGCTATTTGTTGTTTAGGGGTTTTTTTGGGTTTTTTTTTTTTTTTTTTTTTTTTTTGAGTCTCACTTCTACATGTTCATCTCAAGCCTTGGCAGAGCTTAGAGATTAGAAGGTATTTTTACTACACAGATAGGACCACAGGGACTGGAGAGACTACAGGTGGGTGCATGGCCAACTACCAAGGCAGAAAACAAACAAACTTGTGCAGCTTGCTGTCTGGGGGGAAGGGAAGGGAGTGATTCATAGAGCATCCCAAAAAATCAGGCTACTAGCCATGCACGCAGCTTATTCTTTTTTGGAGGATTTTAAGATCATGTGCCCAAAACTAGAAGATGCTCCTGTTTAAACAGATACTGGTAAATCAGATAGGCATGTCCTGCTGCTATTTTTTGAAAAAATGGGGAGAGATGCTTGTTATGTAGAAGAAACTAAGAAAAGTGTATTTGCATTCTGTGTCTTTGGATTATCCATGGGTAAGTATTTTCCTCATCTGAACAAGTAAGATTTGTATCAAAATTATCAAAGTTGCTGCAGACCTTGGAAATTCTCCCAGAGATGTGACTATTGTGCCTTACTCTCTCATGCTCTAGCTTATGGGAAGGGAGGTCCTTTCCCATAGGGCAGCACAAGTTTAGTCTCTGTGCCTGTTCTTAGAAAAGCAATTCTGTTTGTGCTTTCCAATGACTAGACAGCCCTGCGTACACACCTGTTCCCAGAGGAGAATGAATCCAGAAGGCACAACTTCTCACTAACCAGGAGAATCTTACAGGTATATGAACTCCTTCCCAGGTGAAACCACAAAAGCCACCAGCTGGCTACATACCAGAATTTAAATTGAGACATTTCTGCTCACCAGGATGACCAGGAACGAGTAATCACCACTGCTAAGGGAGCGGAGTGGGTAGGTGACATACTTGTCAAATGTGTTCACATTGTTGAAGATAACCCTATTTTCCACCTGCAAACCCACTCTGAAAGCAGCATTACAACCAGGAATTGTGACAGTGGATGATTCATACGGAAATGCAGTTGTTTGTAGGCACAACACACCTTTGCACAAAAAAAATTCTCGTGTAACTTGCAGCCAATCTTACATTGAGAGAAATCCAAACACAAGCGGTTGTTCGACCTCCTTTGCCGTGGGCTACATTATCTTCCTCA
The DNA here is from genome assembly GCA_013400055.1 of Nycticryphes semicollaris. Taxonomy (NCBI): domain Eukaryota; kingdom Metazoa; phylum Chordata; class Aves; order Charadriiformes; family Rostratulidae; genus Nycticryphes; species Nycticryphes semicollaris. Next base: position 1,485,683 of record VXBJ01002555.1, on the reverse strand, counting down.
GGCAAAGAAGAGGCTAGTAGCTGGGAAAAGAGCAGAAAAGATGCTGAATACAAATACTGTCCCTTCATTCATTCCTCTGGGGCTAGGCAATGCTTTCTTCCTCTTTTCCTCAGAACTTTGTCATGTTGATAGCTCAGTATCTTGCCCTGGGGACAGGGAACTGAGAGGCAGAAGAGAATAGGCACATTGTACACAGAGGGTGAGACGCTGGTAGTTCAGTGCAGTTTCCATTTTTTTTCCAATGCAAATTACTTCCCTCTCTCCAGCATTCTCCAAGTTGTGAAACAGCGTGATGGTTAATATCATAACAGGCAAGGACATTGCATAGCCATAACTGTGTTTTCTTAGAATCATAGAATGGTTTAGATTGGAAGGGACCTTAAAGATCAGCTAGTTCCAATCCCCCCTGACCTGGGCAGGGACACCTCCCGCTAGACCTGGTTTGCTCAAAGCCTCATCCAACCTGGCCTTGTTCAAGGTAATTACACAGAGACAGGGAATAATCTATTTCAAAAATGTTATTACAGATATTTGTTCTGCACTGTCTTTCCAAGAAACGCATCTCCTTTGATTCCCGAGGAAGGTACCGCTGGTGACAGACGCCGGGAGGCTGCGGATGAAGGTTGCGCTCCCTTAAACATGGGAAACGATGAAGGTCCGCACCTGCAATCTGGCCCCGACCCAACCAACTCCAGCTCCACCACGCTCGCCACCTTCTTGGATCAAGAGCCAACAACGCGGGGACGCAAATTCCGNCGGCGGAAGGTGCGCGGGGCAGCGCGGAGCGGGGTGGGGGGACACGACATGGGAGGGAGGGCGGGAGGTCGGTTCCGCGGGCGGTGGAGCGGAGCGAAGCGGCGGTTTGACTCCCTCTCTCTCCACATAGTTTACCTGCGGAGCGCTTTTTTTCTCTCTCTCCTTTTTTTGCTTATTTTTTGGTGTTTTCAGGTGAAGTTTGCGGTGTGCGAGGGCACCTTTTTTGGGCGTTCGTAGTAGGAGCTAGGAAACGGAGAGCTTTTGGGGTGCCCTGCGAGGCTTTTCTTAGTGCTAGTGCCTGGCTGTTTTTCTGGAAGCCTGCGAGGAAGGTGTGCTTGGTGTTGGAGTGTCTCGTCCCCTCTCCCCTTGAAATGGGCTTTAATATTTGCAACTGAGAACTTACCCCTCCAGGCTCTGTCAGGAGGAAGCTCACAGTAATGATTTAGATGGCAACAGTTGCTTATTTTTATAATCAAATCATCAAATACAGAACTATGATGTATATAACAATGGCATACTAATCTGTTGGGAAACACTTCTAAAAAGTTATTAAAACTGTGGCAGGTATGACAGGAATGTCTCTACAACCGCCCTGCTTTAAATAGCCCTTCTTTGCTGCTGTAACCACACCGCTATCGTGAGTTCCATGTGTGAAGAAATAAATCAAAATAAGTGTTAAGCTTGTCCTAACAAAGAAAGTGTGATTGTGATGCAGCTTGAATTACTTAGTGATTGTTTTGATACTCAAAAAACGACTTCATAATTAAAACAATGAAGAATATCACATTCCCATGTTCTATATTATAATGTGAAGGTCAGGGTCTTCCACGGAAAAAGTCCCTGGCCTTCATAAAAATGAAATTGCTCACGTATGTGAAAAAACTAAGATTATTTGGGAATCATAGTTATGTTCCCTATATGTTTTCTGTGTTCCCATTCAGTTTCCCTGGTCTAGCATTTCTAGAAGTTAAAGCTAAAAGAATTTCTGTTTAAGTGCTGATTTTCTTATTTTCACCCTCATGATATATTTCCCAGGGATGATGGAAAGTGAACTTTATTTGATCCATTCTTTTAAGGAAAGTAATAGAAATCTAATTTACAAATAAACCCACTGGGAAGTTGCTGTTCCTTTTTTAGTGAAATATGACTCCCTTACCATGAGCTGTCAAAAGAGGGGAGGAAGACAGAATAACTGCTGAATAAATGAAAGACGTGTGTCACATTCCTTTGTGCTTGTGGTCACAGGAGAAGTGTCCTTTAGTTGTGTGGGGAATCTCATAGCAGAGATTCCATAAATGGAACAGGCTACTCAACAGATAAGTGACCAAAGAAAGTATTTTCCTCTTTGCTTTTTAGGACTGACTGAAATTAAACGCACACCTCTTTTCTGCTTTCACCTTCAAATGTCTAAGGGCATTGGCTTTAGGCGAATGGAGAGATTTTTGGCCATGAAGATGGTAGGTTAGCAGATAGTTACTCAATAGAAGTGTTATTGCCAAACTATTTTATTATCAGACATTAGAAAGATCAACAGTATTAAATTCTGCTCATGTTGACTCTAAAGTCGGTTTGAAGTTAGATCAATATTGAAGCATGTCTTCCCTGCGGTGGTACTGTACAAATCTTAGAATGGGACTGGCTGTTAGTAGAACAGCTTGTGTTTTTCTATTGCTGTACTAGCAACTCTGGTTATTTGACAAAAATACTGGTCTTTGTTTTAATGCTAGCTCTGTAATAATTTGAGTACTTTTTTAACTACAATCAATGCCTTTCTGGGTGCTTGGACTTTTCGAAGGGGGAGAAGAAGAGGCAGAAGAACAGTACTCAAACTGAATTAGTTTTAAGTTGCACCCTAGGGATTTGAGTAGGATGGATGGTAAACACAAGTGTGGATTGTGGATTTGGGCCAGGTATTCTTAATAGTTTTAACTAACCTAGATTGGCTTGTTTCTTAACCTCCATGTGGCAGTAGTTCTCATCTATGTTGTCCCACTGGCCCCTTAGAAATTTGATAAAAGAGCATGTCTTCACCTGTTAATTTCCGTTGGACTCAACAAACTTTTGCTGTCTGATGATGTGCTGGCTTGAACTTGTCACTCTTTGTTTTCCTGTCTGCGTGTTTGTTTCACAAGTGATGTCAGATGAACTTTGGAAATACTGCTCATGGGTTGTTGGTGTCAAAAAGTCAGGAGTGAACATAAAGTGTTGGCCCAAGTAAGATTACTTATATTGTTGGCTTGCCAAAGCTACAGATGCTGCAAATCAAACTAAAACCTGATAGTCTAGAAAACCTGATACCTGGTTCTTCTTCTGCCCAGTATTTCTTTCTAAGAGTTACACTCATAAAGTTACAGTGCCGATGACATAAAAGGTAGAATGGAAGCCATGTCTGTCTGCTTTTCTTCACTTGTTCTTACTGTCAGTCAGCAGCTGAAGGAAATTGAACCACAGCCTTTTCCTTGCTCCGGGAATTCTTTCATTCTCCTCCCTGCTGTCTCTCTGCATAACCCAGTTTGTTTCTGCTCATTACTGCTTCATGCTCGGTTGTACATTATTCTGCCGCTGTTTGGCACTGAGTCGAGGCTCTTCCTGTTGCGATTTCATTTCCATTTTAAGGCATCACTACAGCAGTGTTTTGCTGTCGGAGAAGGGCTTTCTGAGGTTTCCATGTGAGCCTTTCCTCATTCATTTGGTCAAGTAAACTTGCTCAAAATGGTACAGTGTGTTTTTTCAGGAAGTGCTGCATAGCAAGACCAGTATAGGTACAATATTCCTAATTGCTTCTGGAGGTTATAGGAAAAAGTTGTTTTCCCTTTCCAATCTCTATAGCGTTCTTGAATTTTAATAGTTTGGTCTGTAGTTCTGTCCTAAGGTAGAGTGCATCATCTGTGGCCCAGGAGGAGTAGGAGTGAATAGCTATATGTTTGTTCCTGTTTCCCCAGGGATGCTGAGGAAGTCCTATTGTTATAAACAATAGGAAAAGTACAGCCTGTATAAGTTTGTCCTAGCAGGGGATTGGGTGGTACTTTGCCGCTGCTGTACAATCCTTGCTGGGCATGACTTCAAAGCTGGAATCCTTATATGATTGCAAATGCCACCCTCTGTTTGGCATTTGCATGCAACAGGTTGCAAAGGGAAGTATTACAACTTTGTGTCAGAAATACTGCCGAAAATATGATACTGATTTGAGGTGTTCTAAAAGTAAGGAGTTAGTGTGGAAATGAGGAAGTATGCGTGTGGGGGAAAGTTACTTGGGGGGTAATAGAGAAGGCAATGTGAAAAGAAAAGGGCAAAAAGAACAGTTTAGGGGCAAGAAAAACAGTTTAAATTATAACAATCCTTTGGCTGTACAGTGGTATTTTGGTGTACTGTTATATATTTATTATATAATTTATATTTCCAACCTAGTTGTTACAATTTGACTGCTATCTCTACTGAGCTTTTGTGATTTCCTTCCTAGTAACCCTGTAACATATCAATTGCTGTCATGTGTCTGGGGGGTCATGATTCACTAACTGGTGTACAGATACAGAGATAATTACTTATTTACAGTCACTGCACTGTGAATCTATTTGTCTGTTGGCTATAATTAGTCCCATACTGACTAACAGGCAAGGCATTTGCCAGCGTCATGGAATCATACACAACTCCATTTCTCCTAACTTTGGGTTGCCAGTCATTCTCTATTTGAGCTTTTTTTTTTTTTTCATTTTCTCCTCCATATGAAAAAGTTGGCCTCGTCTGTCACTTCCTTCACAGCACAAACTCAGTTCTATTTCCTACTTATGGGTCCGGTCTAGTCTTTGTTTGCCTACGTGGCGGAATGCCAGACTCTGTTTCCCTTCTTGTAAACAGGAATGTTTTAAGAGGAAAGAGCCTTGCTAAGCAAATGGGGGAAAAAAGAGCAGGGGAAAATGGAAATTTAACAGGTGAGAAAAGGTGGTATTATTTACCTTATGAAGCAATGAGGTCCAAAGTTGAGGTGTTTAATATATCTCAATAACTAACTTGTAAGCAGGAATTGCTTCCAGCTTCTGCAATACATGGGGAGAATCTGGTGTTCTCATAAAAACAAATACAGCAGTCAATTGTTGTCAAAAGCTAATGGTCAAGGATTCATAATTTTAAAATGCATCTTATTGTTTCAGAATTGTTTAGCAAATATGAAATCATAACCTGATTTTATGATAAGTTTGGGAGGGGTGTTATGTCACTTTCTCTGTGGCTTCTTGTTCTAGATTTTCTAGTGTACAGCTGAACGATGAACTAATGATGAGGAGCCCACTGCACAAAAAGTAGCCTCCACAGTTGTGCCTAAGGCGTAGGCTATATTTCACCTTGATCTTATTATAGATGACTTTTTTTTTTTCTTCTTTATAGTATAGACACAGCTGACATACTTTTTTATATCTTGGGTCACAGTTCCTTATTGGTAGAAGGCCTTGCATACCTAAAAGACCCAACTGAGAGAGGAAGATGGAAAGCAATACAGAGTAGCAGTGTGTTAATAGTGTTGACAGGATGCCAGTAGTCTGAACACTGTTGATTTCTCATCGTGACAGATTTAAAGAAAGGCTGGAAGAAAATAGTGAAGTTGCTGCAGATATTTGCAGACAGTTCACCCAATTGCTTTTGCTTGGGAAGAGAAAAAAGTTAAAGCTTGTTTGAAAAGTTGAAAAAGGTCCATTGTTCAGAAACAGGGAAAAAGGGGAATCCTTGTCATGATGCTGAATAGTGGTAGCCTGAGGAGGTTGTGTTGTAAAGAGCTCTGAAAGTCAAGTTAGCTTAATTAATATGAGGCACTTGGAAGAAATTAATTACAAAATGGTAAAATCTGGGATCTTAGGAAAGGACTTTGCTGCTGCGCTCTGAGTGCCTGTGAGCAGAACATGATTGCTGTTTTCAAGGCGAAGGGAAGTGCTACAATGGCCAAGATATGAGCTGTGAGCTTGGGCAAGTGTGATGGAAAGGTGTATTTCAATAGAGAGGGTACGTGACTGGAGGTAAGTAGCTAGGAGAAACTGGAGAGATCTAGATCAGGGGAGATCGTATGCTATAGAAGAACAGTGGTGATGACCACAGTAATCATGAAAGAGGTACTTTAAGCATTTTGAGGAACAGCTTTAAGAGCTCTGTTTGTTGTTAGCGGGTAGCTGGGATTTCATGGGAAGGTATTCTGCAGCTTCAACTTTGGACAGAAAAATTTCTCTTTTCATCATTTGCTGTACTTTGTTTAGGTCTTGTAGTTGTTTTCCACAAAAATGTGTCATGACTAGGACTAAGGCTGAAAGTTTTAACCAAGATTTTTGTATTAAATGTGTTGATTTAAAGATATCACTACACCAAAGATCTCTGAGCAGAAAACAAGGCAAACTGCAATTGAGGATAAAAAGACATCAACCCTATCAGCCTGTGTCCTCAGCAAGAGAATTGCTTTTCTGAAATCAGATGGGAAGCAATACCTCTTAAATTTTCTCTTAAGCATTTTGAAGCTTAGTTTTTACAAACAGCTTGTATGTATCAGGTTTCAATAATATTCCCATTCACATCTGGTGGAATTGAATTACTGAGGTATCCTTGGATCAAATACTCGAATATATACGGAACAGAGAAGAGGCATTCACTCCTGAATACACTTTGTGTTTTTAAGTAATCCCTTTTGAAGATTAAAAGTATGCCAAATCTGCAAACAAAACTGAGAAACTAGAAAATTATGTTCATTGTTCTGTTATCTCAGCTCTCAATGTCATTTATGAATACATAAAAGCATATTGTTGATTGAAACAGATTTTTGCTATTTCAAGTATGTAATTATGGGGATGCCCTTGAATTACTTCTTGCCAGCAAAAACCTTTAAAAAAACCAATCTTTTGTCAGCTATGTGGCAGAAGGTAGAAAATAGTAAATTTAAACTTGAATGTTAGTGCAGTTCATTCTGTAAAGCAAATTATTAAAATATTTTTTTCTGATCTAAATCCAAACCTTTGTGTTTCTTTCAGATGAATGTCTGTAGGTTACGCTTAACGGTGCCACCTGATGAAGGCTCACAGCCTGAACAGGGATCGAAGGAAATTGAAAGGAAGAAAAATGTAAGTTTTAAGAATCAAATTCCTTATAAACAAGAAGTAAATGTTGCCATGTACAGAAGCTGATACTAGTTCTTTTGGGAGCCTAAAGCCCAGTCATCTTGGAAGATTGAAGAACGTGTGGAAGCAGAGCAAGTCAGCTGAGAGCTTTGAGCCTGGGAGTTAGGGATAGCAAAACTGCATGTAGAATAGAATGGGAGCAGAGGAACAGCACAGCAATTGTAGGTGATTTCTGACCAAGGTACATTTAATACCTGATTATTTAATTTTTATATATTAAAGAATAAGAAACTGCTATCAAGAGCAGGGTCTTGCATTAAACGGGACCTTGATCCTCACCTGAATGGGATTTTATGTTTCACATAGGCTTAACAGCAGGCAAGATTTGAACCTTAATGTGTATGGTAGCTGGCTTGCCTGGGACTTAGATTCTGTGGTGTGTTGGCTAATTTTGGTAACAGGTGATGTACTAATAAGAAATACAAAATAAAGAATTCAAGATTCTTGTGAGGTGAAAACGATTTGAAGGTCATGTGTGTAGAATTGTTCAGAACAGCAATTTGTTTGTAGAAGGAAGTGGTGTACACACACAAAATCTTATAGTTGCTCTGGTGTAGAACGTGTTCTTTAAGAGCTGTTTCAGAGCAATAGATGATGCTTCAGTTGTCCGAAGGACGGAGATTAAAAAGGGAAGCTGGATGGGCTCCACAGCTTCATCACATTTATGCTTTGATAAACCAAAATTAGACAAAGAAGTTGGCTAAGTTTACCAGACCCAGTGTCTGAATAGCAATATGAAAATGAGAGGCAAAGCAACAATAGAATTTATTTGAAATAATTTCTCAATCAGAAGCAAAAGTAACTGTAAAAATGACTCAGAAAGACAAACATTTTGAAGCAATAACAATAAATGCAAAGTAAAATGGTCAAGATAAAGATTCCTTATTGGCTATTTCTTGTGCTGGAACCTTATATGCACTCTGGTTTTCATACACTGCCTTGGCAGAGTAATAGGTCCTTGAGAATCTATAAATGTTACTTACAGAATGGGTTAAAGAGGTCTTAATGCAACTTAAATTTGTGCCACTGTTAAATAGTAATAACTTATTTTCATACAGAGGTGTTTAATTGTGGCACTTGGAGTAGCTTCTCTCATCCCTTACTCTGTCAGTCTCCTGTCAGTTTGTGTCTGATTGCAGAAACCCTCAGACTGGCCTAAGAGAGAGCAATGTCGGTTTGGTTTTGAGGAGGATAGATACTGACTCATGGCTTACTCACTTTACTGTGCTGAGTAGTGTAATAATAAGGCAAAAGTATGAATGACAGGGGCTTGGACAATTTGTAGTGACTTTCTTGTGTGACCAGTTTTTTTCTCTGTGGGACTCCGTATTTAATGAACATTGTAGTTCCCCCATAATGCAAGTAGGCTTTATGTCAGAGAATGTTAAAGAGAAAACATGAAAGGTAATAAATATATTATTGGGCTTGTTTTACATTCCAGTATGTTGCACAGTGATTTTTAAAGAGATGAGTCCTTTTTAGTTCAGACCAAAATAATGGTGTGTAATTTTAATTTTTCTATGTTCTAAGCACTTTTCTGAAGTTCAGTACTTTCACAAAGCTTTAAAAGATTTTTAGAAAGCATACATACAGCCTTCACAGCTAGATGGGATCGAATTAGTCAATTTCACAGGAATTAAAAAACACAGAGTAATTGTACCATAGCCCTACAGATTGTATGGTCATAGTCTATAGAAGCAGCTAAAAAAAATATCACTAATCCTGAACTGTTTTTTTCCTCCCGTCTCTAAACCAAGATGGTAGTATATTACCTAAAGCATTTATTGTCTATGTAATATATTGCCTGATGTATTTGAATTAATTACACAGTAATGTACAGCACACACAAGACTCTTCACTAGTCCTGCTGTGATACTTTTCTTTTACTGAAAAATTTCATTTAAAAAAAATCAGTGATCGGGTGTCTCTACTGATCCACCCATGTTCAACTGGCTCAATCTTAGTGAAATTGCTTAAAGCACTTTGAGAGTAACAGATTTTACAAATGTTAAATAATCCGCACACAGAGAAATTAGGAAACTTCTCAGTTTTCTGCCTTACACTTTACAACTTAAGGTCAAAAATACAGTTTCAGCAAAATTCAAATTTAACAGCAGTTCTCATGTTGGAATCTAGAGTTCTGTGCTGTCTTTAAATACTGACTAATAAGAGAATGGGAACAAGGTAAATGTTTTTGGTATTTAAAATAAATTAGTGTGATTTGCAGAAGTGAGTTGGGGATAATCTGTAGCACTGTACAGTTTCTGCTGGAGCACCCAGGCAGATCAGGCAGCCTGAGCCTGGCTGCCAGGAGCTCTCGTTTTGGGGCAGAAGTACTGGAGAGTCAGACGTTCCTGCCCCTGCCCGGTGCTGCTTCAGGAGGAGAGCAAAGACCTTGCTGTGTCAAAGGGAATGCCAGAAAACTATAAATACACCATGGTGTGACCTTTGGTTGTAATCGCCTCTTTAAAATCTTTCATTAGAGGGAGGTGATTTTGAGCTGCCCTGATGTGACATAGTGATGGTTTACTGCCTACGTGTTACTTCTCTGTGTCTTGTTGGAGCTCAGTACCATTAAGAGATGCTGCGGTTGCAAAACCAGGTAGTGAACTGCACAGAAGCACTTGCTAGTGCCAATCCTCCCAATAACTTGTTTGGGAGCTTGATGTCAAATCAGAACTGATTTGTTATTGGTTATGTTAGTGGCTGTTGACCCAGCCTTTTTCATTGTGGTCCAAGTTTAGCAGAAAATGTATGCTGTATTTCATTAAATCTGTATCAGTCCTCTGTTTCTAGGTTGTCTTTTTTTTTATTGCTTATACATGAAACTGATTCAAGAAATTCAGAGATTAAAACAAAGTGATGGAGCTGGGCAGTTTTGTTCCAAGAAAATTGCTGGAGGCATTACTGTACTAGGATGGCCTCTGCCTGTCTTTTGTGAAAGGCTGGCGGGTGGTGCACAGTCAGAAGTGGATCTCAAAAACGGAAGGGATGTAAATTTGTGTTCCAGTGTGTAAGGATGGACTTTTATATTCCTGTTTAGAGTATGATACCTTGAAAAAATCATATGAAAACTGAAGTCACAAGTAGAGGTTGGTTTGTTTGCTTTTTACAGGCTAAAACCCTACAGCTAAATATGTCTGAATTCTTAGCATTTTAGGCAGAGAGGATCTCAAACTATCCTCATTTTGTTCCATTACTTCTGTTAATGAGAGACAGTGGCCAACAGCAGTGTGAGGCTGTGTACTTCACCATGATATACAAAGGAATATTGTGCTTGTCAGATTATATGCAAAATCTGTGTGTTTTGAAGGCCGCCTTGTCTTGCATAATAAAGGGCTACCAGACAATTGTATTGTCCCTCTTTGGGACTGGGCTTATTTTTATCCATCAGTCTCTTTCTTCACTGTCATGGCTATATTTGGAAGTGTCATTGGAAGCTGTGGCTAGGTGTTTGAGGGCACAACATGGAGATGCCTAAAGACGATTTTTCTTTTTCATTTCTACAGTAGACAAGAGAATGAAAATGAGGTAATACTCTAGAAATTTGTGTCACTTTCCTGTCTTTGTGGCTTTCAGCAGAGTTTGAGCAGTATTTAGTCTTAAGCTCTAATCAGTACTTTGGCTGTATGTATCCTCAAACTCTTTAATTTTTATTTTTTAAAAGCAGCACAATCGAGAGGCGAAACTCTTTTTGTTTCCTAAGCAGGGATATAGAAACATAGTAAATGTTTTTTTCCCCCAACAAAAAAGTAGGTTGGCTGGAAACCAGAAAGGGAATTTGTTCCTGTATGTGACTGAGAGAATCGAGCAGAAACTTGTCAGGCCTGGAAAGAATGAGTGCAATGAATGTGGGGCTGTTGTGCACGTTGAATCTAGGACAGTGCCTATTTTCTCTGCTGATCTGCTGCTGCCAGCCCACTCCCATAGCACAGCAGAAGTTGTATCATAACAAATGTCGTTCACCTGCTACAGGTGGCTGGTGTTTCTCAGCCTCTCTAGCACTGATGGCTTGATTTTTTTTTTTTTTTTTT